>KZ652012.1:203177-225523 GCA_001010745.2 Gerris buenoi
GGGGGGATATCCTAGCTACGCCACTGTAGAAAACAGTCCTATTTCAATCCAAATTCCTTTAACAAATATACTCTTTCACTATAAACTCATCATGATCTTTTTTCTTATATTCAATATTTATAGTAAGACTCTTGCTTTAAACAGTTTGTTCCTTATTGTCTCTTTTCTAACTCCGTCATGTATAAGTAGTTGGCAATGTATACATACTTAGCAGTGTGATTATATAATTTATATTTAATGAAAAATGTAAGGAACTTCGTTCCTACCGGGTGTCCCGCGACACAAGTATATTTTTTTTTTTCTACAATAGGTACAAATCAAAACTTAAAGAGTAAAAGTAATTGGTTTAATGGCAAATCACTAGAGTATTAGGTAAACATTATTGGTGTAATCTTTAGTAAAGTCGAATTTAGTCAAATAAAATTATGAGCCGAATGAAGGGGTTATTTGGAATGAAAGTCCTAGGACTTTCATTCCAAACAACCCCTTTATTCGGTTACAATCTACAAGTCCAAAAAACCTAGCTTCTATTAAAATTATGAGGTAGGGGAAAAAAGTAATTTTATTTGTGCGTTAAGAATTATATAAAACAACAAACAGAAAGGTTGAAGTAATCAGTGGAATATCTGTAACTTGGCAAGAGATGGAGTCAAATAATATTTTGGATTATAGATATTACCATTAACCATTAATAAATTCTATACAACTGTTAATCCTTCACTTATATGTGAGGAGGGAGTTCTTGAAATTTTTTGGGTTTCACTTAAGGCTTTAATTCAATAAATCTTAGTATTTTATTAGATAGCTGAGTAAATTACCTTAAGTTTATAATGCTGAGTAAGTTGTTGAAATTCATTTTCACACTGAGTGTGATGGTGTTTGTCCATGTAGAATATGCCGGTGGCATATTGACCCTCTGCAGGTAGGTCCACCCCTTGTTCCTCCCTTAAACATAAATCCAGTGATTTAAGGAAAGACCATACATTTTTCTTTCATATGGGTATTATAAAAAGAGGAAAAAGCTCTTCAGCCAGGATAAAACGAAAGTCCAAATGAGGTTTAATAGTTAGTAGCCTAACATTAATTATATAATTGTGCATTTTATAATTATCTAATATCTGAGTAATATTTCTCTCAAATTATACAATATTATTTCATCTTATAATTATAACAAGAAAAAACTTTTTTTTCCATATTTCCACCATATTTATCTACTTTAAGTTGAAATATTTTCAAATTCAATAGCAACCTCACATAGTCTTTGAGTGTTCATGAATTGTGATAAAACAAATAAGATAACAAACCTAAGTAGATCTTTGTACAAGGTATGAGGTATAGCAGTGAGAACACCTGCTCCATCACCAGTATCATTATCACAGGCGCATGCGCCACGATGGTTCATACGCTTTGCAAGCTTCTCAGCATCTCGAACTATCTGTAACATTAATAAACAGAAACACATATTATACATTTATAGCAATGTCAGACATAATAGTAAAGCCAGTAGCGTAGGAATGGATGGTACCGGCTTCTCCCCCCACAGTCAGAATTGTAATATTTGTGTACCTACCCTGCTTATTGGCGGATAGCTACATTGAAATAAGGGAGCCAGAGTGGCTGAGGTGCTCTAGGCTGCCCGCCCAGCTATCAATGAGTTGAGGCGAATCAAGGTCGTGGGTTCGATCTTGTGTCATGGTACTCTGAATTGCACCTATGAATCGTGGACGTAGCAGGGCGAGGGACAACACTAAGGGGTTCTCTTCCCCCATGCTTTGACAAACGCTTACATAGCTTACTAATGACCACACCATACCCGCTTCAGCAGTACAATGTAAAGGTATGATGTGGAAAGTGGTTGTAACTTTCCACCACGGGGTTAGTAAAATGGGCAGAGTGTGGCCTGATTGCTAGGTTTGAACAAGTAGTTCGTCCTTCCCGTCTAACCACTACTACATTGAAATAAAAGCTGTATTATAACTGTTAGGTCTAATAATATGAATTAAGAGAATTGGGTTTAACTTGGGAAGCATTATATAAAAACACAGAACCCTTTTCTTTTCATGAATATTGTGAATAATCATCCATCCTCATGTGAATTCTAGCCAGAAAGGAAACAATATTTCATTAGATATTTTAGTTTTCTTCTTAGTTCTTACCACTTTGAACTAAACTTTGCTCTCTGTCCGGTAAATTTGAATGTTTTCTTGTTGTGTTGCATTAAGTTCTGTAGGTTTTTTTTGTTTCTTTTTAACTATCTTAATTTCTTTAATAATTACACAGTAGAGTCTTGCTTATCCGGACCCCGCTAGTCTGGACATCCGTATAATCCGGACAGGCCAAAAACTATGTACAAATTAGAACCAGGGCTAATTCTGATTTATGAATTGTTAAGATTATCGGAGTTTCTGCTTTTATTGTCTACTAAAATTTCTAAAATTGTTCCTAGAATAGTTTACAGGTGCTGTATATATACCTTCGTACACGAGGAATACCCAGTATTTCTGTTAAAAATAAACAGATTTAGAATAAGTAAAAACATCTACAAATCTCTTTTGGCTCCATAGAAATGTAGGGCGGAAGATATAAAGGTAGTGTATTCCAGGAATTACAATAAAATACAACTGAGATGGTGAGAGGGTTTTAAAGAAATATGTAGTGGCGGCTCAATGCAGTTCCGTGAAATTTCGCCAAGCCGCGTGTGTATAATGTCCCAATTTTTGTGAAATGATGAACACAGTTTGTTTCCCTGGAAGTCCCTTCTATAACTGCACCTGCTTAGTAGATTGCAATTTTATTTTAATTCATTTGATATTCAGATTGGTGACAGAATAATCCTAATAGTGACCTATAGTGCACATAAAAGTTTTACAAGCATGTTTTTGAGACTAGTACAAAAAACTTTTACGATAAAAGCATCGATTTTAATAGTTTTTCTCAACTAAAACTCGTTTTATAGACATTTTTAAACTGATTCCGTTTAATCCAATCTTTCGGTAATCCGGACTGGGTCCGGTCCCATCTAGATATACAGTAGAGACTCTACCCATACAGTAGAGACTACTGTATTACTATTTTAGAATACATATTAAGCATATCAAAATATGTACTTCTTAATTACATTTGTCTCTAACAGGTATCGAAATAGATGTTATTTTGAGACCTGTTACATTATAATAATGCCCCCCTCCCACTTCAAGTGGTTGAAAAGTAGCCTAACATTAATTATATAATTGTGCATTTTATAATTATCTAATATCTGAGTAATATTTCTCTCAAATTATACAATATTATTTCATCTTATAATTATAACAAGAAAAAACTTTTTTTTCCATATTTCCACCATATTTATCTACTTTAAGTTGAAATATTTTCAAATTCAATAGCAACCTCACATAGTCTTTGAGTGTTCATGAATTGTGATAAAACAAATAAGATAACAAACCTAAGTAGATCTTTGTACAAGGTATGAGGTATAGCAGTGAGAACACCTGCTCCATCACCAGTATCATTATCACAGGCGCATGCGCCACGATGGTTCATACGCTTTGCAAGCTTCTCAGCATCTCGAACTATCTGTAACATTAATAAACAGAAACACATATTATACATTTATAGCAATGTCAGACATAATAGTGAAGCCAGTAGTGTAGGAATGGATGGTACCGGGCTGAGGTACCGGCTTCTCCCCCCACAGTCAGAATTGTAATATTTGTGTACCTACCCTGCTTATTGGCGGATAGCTACATTGAAATAAGGGAGCCAGAGTGGCTGAGGTGCTCTAGGCTGCCCGCCCAGCTATCAATGAGTTGAGGCGAATCAAGGTCGTGGGTTCGATCTTGTGTCATGGTACTCTGAATTGCACCTATGAATCGTGGACGTAGCAGGGCGAGGGACAACACTAAGGGGTTCTCTTCCCCCATGCTTTGACAAACGCTTACATAGCTTACTAATGACCACACCATACCCGCTTCAGCAGTACAATGTAAAGGTATGATGTGGAAAGTGGTTGTAACTTTCCACCACGGGGTTAGTAAAATGGGCAGAGTGTGGCCTGATTGCTAGGTTTGAACAAGTAGTTCGTCCTTCCCGTCTAACCACTACTACATTGAAATAAAAGCTGTATTATAACTGTTAGGCCTAATAATATGAATTAAGAGAATTGGGTTTAACTTGGGAAGCATTATATAAAAACACAGAACCCTTTTCTTTTCATGAATATTGTGAATAATCATCCATCCTCATGTGAATTCTAGCCAGAAAGGAAACAATATTTCATTAGATATTTTAGTTTTCTTCTTAGTTCTTACCACTTTGAACTAAACTTTGCTCTCTGTCCGGTAAATTTGAATGTTTTCTTGTTGNAAAATAACAGAAAAAAGTCGAACAGCGTTACTGCATCCATTTTTTTTTAAGCTTGGCGATTCTCAAATGGAAACAATCTGCAAAATTTAACAAGAGAGTATCATCAAGTTTGTTTTAAAAAAAAAAATGGATGCAGACTTTTTCTGTAATTTTGTCAGAAAGAAAAATGTGACAACACTCACTCACACTGGCTCACAAATTAATTACCTACCCCCCGACTGACTCGTGTTGCAGACGTACAAAAAAATGAGCATTCTCACTAGGCTATTTTTCTTAAAAAAAAAAAAAAATAATAATAGGTAATTACAATATTGTATTAATAAATTCACAGTTCACCATTATTATCCCAATAAAAATGATCATTAAATCATTAGTAAGAAGTAAGTAAATAATGCCAACTACTCTTATTTGCAAATAAACATAAAATCTCTATGGGGAGTGAATTACACAAATATTAATTTCACCATCTTGAGTTAAGTTGATTGCCATAAATGCCCATAACTAACTGACTAATTTGAATAAATCGATTTAAAAAGTAGACACATAACTTACAAACTAATGTATGAGCAAACAAAAAGAATGCACCAGAAAAATGGCTAACTGTCATAGGCTTATCAATTTACATTTGAAAATTTTAATTTTAATTAATAACTCTAACAAATTAGGGATTTTGAGGAAAAATATGGAGGATTGTGAACTGGGATATAGTAGTATTGAAAGGTGGGAAGAAAAAAGTAATTTTATTTTTGATATTTTGATTAATCGGTGTTCAGAGTTCTTCCTAATCAATCGAGAAAACTAAGGATCCATATAAATTACAATTTCTTTAAGGTAAATAACTAATCATAGTTAATATAAATACTTAAACTAATGTCACATAATCCCTTCTTTCTATCACCACTTCAATTAGTATTTTAGGTGTTAAATCTTTTAGGGAATTTCGGAAAAGGGTAAGATGTAATTAAAAAAAAAAAAATTGTTTTNAAAAAATGGATGCAGACTTTTTCTGTAATTTTGTCAGAAAGAAAAATGTGACAACACTCACTCACACTGGCTCACAAATTAATTACCTACCCCCGACTGACTCGTGTTGCAGACGTACAAAAAAATGAGTATTCTCACTAGGCATGCCTGCAACCGTACACCAAGCTCCGCCACAACAGCTTCCTTTGTTTACTAATAAAAATTAAGGTTGGATACTTTTTGATCACGCCACATATGTGTGCGTATATTTTTCCCTCAAGCACTTGTAAAATGAGTGAAACATCAGAAAAATTTCAGTTATTGTCTCTTTTCACCTATTTATCTTCTTAGATTTTATATCTTGAATTTATCTGGGAAATGTTTGCGATGAATTTCTAGCCTTAGATTTCAAAGAGAAAGAAGGCAAATGTCAAATAAAACAGTTCGCTCCAACACTATAATTGAAGACAGCAATTAATGTCGGATTTTTTCTTTAAAAAAAAGAAGGTTTTTGAGAAAATTATCCAATGAAAATTAAAATCACTACATAGCATGAAAAATAGTACAAAATTGAGCTTTTATCTTGAAATATAGATTCCTACCAACAAATCAAATTGGGTACATAGCCTCATTAGTATCTACTAATTTAGTCACTCTGTTAATATGTGTCTATACATATTTTTGGTTGGTTATAAATTAATTATAAAAAATAAAAAAAAAATAAAATGTTTACAAGCACAGCACAACAAAGAAAATGCAGATTTAATGTGATAGCCACTCATAAGAAATGCGAGTAGTCAGATAGAACATGTAAATGCATGAGAATTAAAAAAATAAATAAAAAAAGTTTTGAAACCCTAAAAGCTACATATCAAAAAATATAAAATAGCCAAAGTATAAAATTGAGCAGTAAGTATCAATAATTTTAAGGAAAAGTAAAAGTATTAAAGCAATTCGATTGTAAGGCGCTGTTTTCACAACAAATTTCATGAAACCAATCTCACAAAACCAGTTTCAAGTTTCAGTGCACAAAGAGGAAACCCTTTTTCTGTCAGTTTCATCATGTCGTCTAACGAAGATGTATTAATTCAACGTATTACATCCAATTAATTAAACGCTTCTTAATACACTCATTTAAATAAACAACAAGAGCACCAAACAAAACGCAATAATCAAAACTGAAATAATAAGAAAACAATAAACATGAAATCACATGCAACTTGGTTTCGACGAAACCTGACTTTTTGATAGCATGGTGCATGACTTTTTGGTTTCGTGAAACATGTTTCATGAAACCAAATGAAAATACAAGTTTCAAGAAATGCAGTGTGTTCCTTTCTGTATGTTTTAAATCAAGTGTTTTCATGATACTAAAGTTTCACATTTCATGAAACTAGTTTCATGAAATGTTCTGTGTGCACAGCACCTAAGAATTCAAATATTTAAAAGTCCTTGAAATCAGTGATACCTACAAAGCAATGTAATCTCAACAAACCTCTAAGTAACTTACAATTTGTAAACACACTTGTAATCGTGAAAAGTAGATACAGCATTGTTTACTATCATTAGCATAAGATGCTGTTTCAGATAGGGTGAATTATGCAAGATAATAAATGGGAAAATTACCTTGATAAAGTGACTAGACTACATACCTTAATTAAAATATTTCCCTAACAAAAGTGGGACTTAATCAAGAAAAATGTGTTCTCTAGGTATCTGATCTTGAAAACAACACCATAATAGACTATTCTACAGACTGATGAAGATAACGATAGAGAATCAGCTTAGAGATACAGAACAGGGACAGACAATATCCAGCCAATGAAGGTGCTTCTTTAATTTAAAACACAAGTTTCCGAAATTCCCTGAACAGCAACAAAGCCCAATTATTATTTTTTTATTTTTTTATTTTTTTTTTCAAAATGATCTCTTAAAAAATTTGTGTAATTTTCTTAATTTATTTTGTATTAATTATTAATAAAGGAATTATCATTTATGAATGTGATTATCACAGCTTCTCCAATTATAATATCCAATAGTACATGCATTGGCCTGTCATAATTTACCCACCCTTTGATGTAGAGTGCAGATATATAATGAAAAACAAAAAATATACAATTTTACAACCAAGAAATTAGAAGACGTAAAACACTAAATACATTATTCCCAGTTCTAAACATCTAAACATTTGTTATCTATAAATGTATAGTTTAACACACAGTTTCCAATATTTTAAAAAAAAATAACTGGACGATTCATTTGATTAAAAAAATCTCATATAAATGCTAGAATTTCAATAGCTTTAACTTGAAAACTCAAATAATATTTTGTCTGCTTCAGCAGATAGCATTTGTTCATTTTCATTAAAAATTCTAATTGGACTGTTTAAAGAAGACTTCAATTCTTCAGCAACAGCAGACATAACAATGTCAAACTCTCTTAATTGTCCACGAACTGAGAGGATTGCAGTATTATCGTCAACAAATGGCGACCCTTCCATATCGAATGGAGTTGTAATTTCATTAGCTTCGACAGGTTTCAAGTTTTTAATTTCTGAATTAGTTTTAGGATCGTCTTCAGCTACTTTCTTATTGAATGCTTTTGAATAAGTTTTTGCTTTTAATGGAGTGTTTGCAGTTTTATTAGCTTCTAGGCAAGGCAATCCTTCAACTTTTAAAGAATTCTTTTTCGCTAAAAGGACTGTGTCTTTAATATTTTTAGACTGTAGTGATCCTTTTATTTTAGGAGACGTTGTTTTTTTACTACTTTTAGGGTTGGGTGTTCCTTTTACTTTTGAAAATATTGTTGTTTTTACTGATGGTATTACATTTGTACTACTTTTATGGTTTGGTGAACCTTTTACTTTTGAAGATATTGTTGTTGTTTTAGAAGGAATTGCATTTTTATTACTATTAGGGTTTGGTGATACTTTTACAGTAGAAGAAATAGTTGTTTTTACTGGAGGGATAGCAGGATTAATAACTTTTGGACGAGGAGTCCTTTTTACTGTTAATTTAGCAGAACTACTAGGTATTGACTTTTTACATTCAGCAGACTCTTTCTCATTGTTAGGTTTTAAAGAATTCATAAGTTTTACTGCAGGGATTGCAGTCGATAATCCTTTAACTCTTGTTTTAACTGCAGACTTTGAAGTTTTAGAACCTTTAGACTGTGGTGGTCGTTTCATTTTAGAAGGAATTGTTGATTTTACTGAGGGAAATTCATCATTAGTATCGCCTTCAGTAGGGTAGAGGGACCCTTCCTCTATTAAAGAAATTGGCATTTCTTTAGAATTGGTAAGTAGAATGTCTTTACCTTCAGAAAAATTAAGAGCCATATCTCCACCATCTTGCTGAATGCTTGCAATCAAAGGATTAGGTGGTTTAACCGCAGGATTTGCATTTTTATTACTTTTAGAGTGTGGCAACTCTTTTACTTTAGAAGTGCTTGTAACTTTTTTTCCTTTAAGGTAGAGTGATTTTTTCACTTTTGAAGAAGAAATGACTATTTCCTTAGGATTAGTAATAAGGGAATCTTTACTTTCAGAATAAATCAGAGTCATGTCTTCATTCTCTTGCTTAATGTTTACTATCACAGGCATCATTGGTTTAACTGAAGAGATTCCAGTAATATCTTCAGTTAGAGGTGACCTATCGATTTCTACAGATATAGTCATTTGATTCGCAGGGGTAGATTGCAAACCTTGGTTTTCACAAGAAATAGGAGTGCTCCCTTCAGCTATGTCCTTATTTGTTTTAAAAGAATTTGATAATGTAATAGCTGTTGATAACTTCTTTTCACCAGGTTGAAGAAACATTGGATTCTGATAATTGTTGAGAGCGCCACAAAGTTGCCAAAGCAAAGAAGCTCTATATGCTAAGGAAGATGGAATAACATCCAATATTTTATAAAAACTTATCTTCTGGGTTGCTCTAAGGGAGATAAGGTGAGGTCTCCATGTCACCTGCCTTAGATCTTCTACCGTATCATTATCATCCTCTTTCATTTGGTAAATTCTATGAAGGACATTTATGGCAACTCCAGGAGGTAAAAGATCATCGATAACTAACTTCTTATCAGTGTAAATAGTATCACCGTGCTCAAAAACGTCCAACAAATGGGAACTTATTACAATATCTCTGTCGGATACTGAAGAGGGGTATAACTCACTCTGAAAAGTAATTATCCCGTTAGGAGCCACTCCTATCACACCTCTAAGAGTAGATTTTTTGTTGAACTCAACTCCGACACCTGTTTCACAAATGTAATCGGCAAACCCTATAATCATCCTGCATGAAGGAATTGCTAGGTCTGGCGTTATGTCTTTGTATTTAGATCTAGAAGGCACTGTAGCCATCATCCCTCTGAACAAAATTCTGTGCATTTCTTCAGTCCAAAATGTAAAAACAGTTGATATTACATTCTCAGAACAGTTCCACCGGTATGCCAAGTCGAGCACAGGAAAATTGTTTCTCAGTCGCATCAAAGTAATAAATATCTGTTCTTCTGTGTTCACTTTCCTCATATTAACACCAAGGGGGCACCGGGAACCACCAAGCATCATATGATTAAAGAATTTTTTTAATATGGCAGCGTTTTGGAACCCTGTGTACATTGCAACTTTCTTATCGTCCTTAATTATATCTTCAAGGCACATTTTACCGACTTTTGTTTTCAATTCAAACAGCTCTTTTCGTAGTAAATACAACTCATTTTCTTTCTGAGCAGGGACTTTAAGGAGAAATGGGCGCTGGACAACTGTTGGTAACTTTTTAGTATGATTAAGTAAACTAATATTTTTAACAGGTCGAGTTGTTTCATTTTGAATAATTTCACCATTAAGCATTGTTTTATTACTAAGATTATTATTGTTTTTATTATTAAAATTTATAGTATTGTTATTATTATTAGAGATCTGAGAAATATTAGCAAGGCTTTTAACATGAACAGAATAAGCTTTCTGAGTATCACTATCAGAATTAGTTGACTGGGAGTTACAACATTTTGGAATAATATTGGTGGTAAGTGAATCACAATTATCTGGAATATCAACGCTGAGAGGAGAATCACAAATTTTAGGAATATTATTGCCGGAAGGCGAATCACAATTTTTTGGAACAATATTATTAGAAGTAGAATCACAACAATTTGAATTATGGCTGGTTGGAGAATTACAACTTTTTGGTATATTATCAATAGGCAGGGAAACACAGCTTGACATAAAAACACTTTTTTCTCCATCATTTTTAGTTGATTGGTCGATATTGGAGCTAGAACATGGTTCTTTTTTTGTAGTTGAAACAGATGTAGGAACTAAACTATAAACTTTATCTTTGGTTTCACTAATAACACTGACCCTGTTTGTAGGCAAAACTTCCTGCACTTCAGTGATGGGCTGATTCATAATCTGATTAAAAAGTTTTGATGTTCGTTGTAGGTCTTCATCAGCACCTTCAAACGATTTAAAAAAGTTGTTCTCTATGTTGGCTCCAGCCTGATTGATTCTCAACCGAGTTTCATCCATAATTTGTTGAAGAGTATCAGCACTCAGTGGAGGCGGTGTTACACACTCATCACGTTCAATTTGAGGAGCAGCATCAACTTCTTTATCTTCATCATCAAAATTATCATTATCACATTCAACCATGGTACTGTAAAAAAAAAGATATTAACATATAAAATAAAACAATCATCTTTAAAAAAAAATAATTTCATACATAATACTTTATTTCTTTAATATTTCAGTGCAGCCTGCTTACAAAACAAGATAATAAAAAACTAAATTTATACAAATTTTAATAAATATAGATCAAGTAGGCTAAATCTGATATAGAGTGAATCAAAACCAGTTTATTCTCAAGAAAGATGCTACTAATGTGAATCTTCAGTAAGTCTAATTATATTCGCATCATAGCCAAATTGATAAAACAAAGGCCTCATATTCAACAGAAACCTAGTTAAAGTTTTATTTTGACCTCGTTATTCAATCACTTACAACCTATTTTGTAAATACAGTCTAAATAATAAATATTTAAAAAAAGTAAGTTTAAAGTTAAAAGTAAATGTCTAAGGTCCGATTAACTAATAATTTATAAACATAAATATATAAGTATTAAACTTTTAACTTACTCAAAATCATACTTGGTAGGTACATGAGTCAAATAGAAAATTTTGGGTAAATTTTCCATCTTGCCATCCTTAAAGTGACAGGAGCAAACTCGAGAATATTGATTATGCTTATTCTCATTCCTATGAAATAAAAATTTTTAATTAAGTTATATTTTGTAACTATATTAAATAATATAACATACACTTTTATGAACAGAAAGGGAGATGCCATATTTTATAGATAACCAAAGCTACGTTATAATATTATACAAGGAGGATATTATTGGGTTTGATATTGTTGGATTAACGCATTATAATGTCTGAAAATTGATTTTAATAGTTTATCTCTAATCTTTGCATATTTATGGAGTATTGATTCAATAAAATTTATTAACCTGTCTTTTATCCGTATTCCCAATTTTAGCTAATATCAAGTCACAACCAGTTAAGAATGAAAGAAAACGAGCATAAGAACATTAATAGAACAATAGTTACTAAAATAACGGCAACAAAATCTAAATCTTGTACGAGTTTACCCGATCCAAAGCCAAGTGTTTCACAGCAGGAATGCTCTGAAAATCCACTATTTTATGTTTTGTGAATTTATAGTTTTACCAAATTTGTTTAAAACATATCTCATTGTAAATTCACTAATAGTTTTTAGCAATGAAAAACGTATAAAGGATTGCAATGCATACAAGTTATTTTTAAACAGCCTAAAGTTACGTAATATTTTTTAGTTAACCAAGTGGTACCATATTATTTATAGGCGATCCAAGTTCTTTTTATTATGATGCTTAATTTTTATTTTTTTCATGAAAGTTTGTTTAAAATATTACTGTAGGTAATTGTAAAAAAATGATAGATTTAAAAATATATTATTTGAAAATATAGTGCTTATGAAACAAATGATTATTTCCTTCTATTTTATTACAAAATCATTATAAAAATCAATTGTAATACCAAGGGTAATAATAATTAAAATATGCTGAACGTTACTTACACTCATAAAAGCAACCACACTGTACTAAATCATTGCCGTTGGGTACTGCTATAGGGGCACTTCAGATTCTATAAGAACCCACCAGTTTTGAGTCAATTTGTCTTTTCAAAAACACGGGTACCGCCATAGCGGCACACTTCAGTGGAGGGGGAAAAAAAATTTGGTTAATTTTTTTTGAACTTATATATCATAAGAAGTAAGAAAATGTTAAAAACACGACGTCGGATTTTTGGATGTCCACTCATAAATTTCAGGTTCTGGTAAGAGATTGTGAATTTGCATCCCATCTTGAACGTGTTAATTAATATTATAATCAGTCAGTGGACTACTTTACACAAGCAATCCAAATTTCTTCAAAACCTTATCCGTAGGTACTTATAATATATAAATGGTAATAAAAACAAGATTGTGCACACAGGTTTATAAACAATGTGCTAATTACGGCCTACCATCCCATTTTCATAAAAATGGGATGAGTAGTTCTTAAGGTACTGTGATTCACAAAAATGTTGATTGGCAGACAGACATGTTCCAGACGTTCACAGATTTCTATCCAGGAATTTTTCAGAACAATCATGTATTTTTGCTTCATTTAAGACTCAAGACATAAAAAAATGTTCTTCAGAATAATCACAATGCTTCTGCTAGCTTTGGAAGCAATAGAAGAGCTAACGTACATAATTGGACTAATTGCTAGATCCAGAATGCGTTCGGTGTCCTTTTTTCCCCACCTTATTTTAACTGGATGTTCCGTAAGTCAGTTTTGCATAAGCTGTTTACTATCAGGTTACAAAGCTTAACAAATTAGGGAATTCCTGTGCAGCTTTCATAAAAATCAGTCCATTAAAGAAAGAGGGTATTATAAACAACCAACATAGTTTATTGATGTTTCTTGACTATTAGCTGCGTATGAAAAAATAATAAAAATAACATTTGTGCTATACTGTCTTACTGTCTTATGATCTAAGCTCAAAAAACGAAAACAATTAGTTTAATTCTGTCTTACAAAATGATAAATTGTCTCTATTTTATTCTATGTGAGAGAGATAAAGCACAACTTCTTTACATAACATACATTACCAGGTATCATAGTCTACGTCACAACATTTTTTTTTAAAGTTAGGAAAAATCTTGGCCCATAATGATTTTATCCATGATTTTCCCATAATTTCATGTTTTTTAATAATATTCGTTTTAAATCTACAATTTTAATTAATATTTTAAGGATAATAAGTGTTATATTGACACATACATTAATATATTATAGGGAGAGGGGGGTTCGGTAGGGTCTAACAGTTAGTTAAAATAAAACCACACAATAAAGTGATAAAAACACTCATTTGGGTCCATAACATTTAGTAATTTTCAGAGCAAAGCTGGCATTGATTATCTTCCAATATGGCGTCACCTTTCATATTCTTCTTTTAAACATTGAATTATCAGTAAAACATATAAATATACAAAACATGAAATAAAATTTAAGTATTTAAATAACAAGTGAAGTACAAACTTACCTGATGAGTTTTATCCATTTCTGACAAATAACATAATCCTGTGGGAATGGGAAAAATGAACAGCCTTTTGCATTCGTGTGCATACAATTCGTAACAAAGCAAACAACCATTTTAACAAGTCTTTTGACAATTATTTTAATGAAAATAGGTGAAAATTAAAATAGTTTGAGCATAATAAAACACTTATTATCAATAATGGTTAAACCTAAGACTAGAATCTTATTATAAGTATGTTTTACGACTAATAAACAAATCATATCATAAAAAAACTTAAAAAAGGTAAAAAAAAAAAAAAACTATGTATTAAACTAAACTTATAAATATTTTACTCGATAAAACGAAATAATGTCCTAATAAAAGAGATACTCCTAGGAGCCTACAGAAGGGAGAGAATAAACAATATAACCTAGACCGGAGGGAAGGTTACACCCAGGTTCACAACAACTGTCAAAACAATCGAACACAAGTTACATAAAGGAGGGGCAACCTGACGTCACACCTTTTGTTATTAAACATATTCTAATATTGATTATGTTCAGAAAAAAATTAATAAATTTATTTACAAGACGCTGGTCATTAAAAAATCAGCTGATTTTGAATCAGCAAAAAATAACTCGTTAAAAATTAAACTTAGTCTTTGTTTAGTAAGTATGAAATATTTATTTTTTATAATTTCAAATGTTAACTGTTAAATTAATAAAACTGTTATGGTTTTATTAAATTCAATAATATTTATGCAGAGTAAACGTATTTCTTTAAAAAAGAAAATTAAAGAAAATTAAGACAAAAATTAGAGGTAAAATTTGTCAAGAACAATTTAAATTGTTATCGGAAATTCGGAGAAAATCGAAAAATATAGAGAATATTCGATTGTTATGCTCCTCGCGGCAAAAAGAAGAAATAAGTATAAAGGGCATAAAGCATTTAATTTGTCACAACGATAAAGAATGTAAATTAAGGAAAATAAATTGTTCTAGCAAATACAATAAGATTGACGAGAGACAGTAAACTTAGAATTGAGGGAAGCAGACAGTCTGAAGCCTGAAATACAATTGGTTTTGTTATCACTTAACATGGGTTGACCCCGTTACCAAGATAGAGAGGGAATTTTCATAACATCAGCTCTGGTTTTTCAACAAGCACATTATAGTTAAAGGAATAAAGGAAGTTCGATTTATTTATATTTTTAGGGTTCGTATCCAAAAACGAAGACCCTTATACATTGCCTGGGCTTGTCTGTCCAAACGTCTGTCTGTCTGTAACGAAACTGATCTCCGAAAGTACTTAACACAAGAAAATTGAAACTTTTGCAGTTATGTTACGAGTAATGAAGCCCCAAAATATCATCCTTCAAAAACTAGGGGTTAAAATTAAAGGAGTTACAATTTTAAAAACGGAAATGCATTATGTGGCTGAGGGCTGAGGCAGAAAAGAAAAGAGGAAGATGCCCTGAGTACAAATACATACATTTGGTTTCGTTTTTCTACCTATTTTATCTTTCCACCATGTGTCCAAGATGAAATTAAATACTCTATTCTACCATCTTGCCATGTGTCCACATAATATTTAACACACCACATAAAGTATTTCCAAACAATTGCGGACTTAAACACTCCAAATTTCTGCAATCTGCGATCAATTGTGAATATCGCAATATTTTATATTTTTTGTAAAGTTCAAGTTAGGTACCATTTCAAAGGTATTAAAATGTAGATTACAAATGTATAACGCGTTTTCAAAATGGCGGCCATTTTACCCCCCAAAAAATTAAAACAAAACCATCAGGACTGTCCTAAAAATAAGGCAAAATAGTAAAATATCTGTGGTCCAATGATATTTCCGGGAGTTGATATAAATAAGTCAAATGTTAAAAATTATTAGGGCCGTAACTATTAAGCCCCCAAATTTATGTTATTTGAAAATTCGAAGTTGGGTATTATTTTAAAGGTATTGAAATCAAAAATGAAATATATCGGGNAAAAAAAGCCCCCCCCCCCTGCTACTCCATTAGGAATGTCCTAAAAATAACGCAAAAAATACAGAATTATGCATCTCTGTGGCCCAATGATATTTCCGAGAGTTGATATGTAAAAGTCAAATTTTAAAAATTAAGGGGGCTGTAACTCGGGAGCCCCAAAATTTTTGTGATTTGAAAATTCGAAGTTTGGTAGCATTTTAAAGGTATTAAAATTTGGTCCACAACAATATGTCGTGTTTCCAAAATGGCCGCCATTTTACCCCAAAAGAACCAAATAAGTTGTTTAAAAAAAAAAAAATAATAATTAAATAAAAAAATAAAAATAAAGTATGTACTTATATGAATTATTATGACCGAAGGAACCCTTTTAGTAACTTGCTGGCAAGTACTAGACGAGATTTTTTTTAACCTATGAAGTGGTACTACAAAATCTCAGTCAAAACAACTGACAACTAACTATGTATTTGTTAAACTTATTTCAATTAGCTTATTTTTAATGGGAGACGTATAAGAAGAAAAATACATTCAGAGATATAATCATCACATTATAAAACACAGCATTGGAATAATCTGAATATGTGCATGTAAATTAGGTTTGAAAAGTGTTGTTGTCCTGACTGTTTGTGTCTAGGTCGGATGCAGCATGGTAAAAGACATCTGACATACATTTTAAATATATTCGATATCAATACCAGTCGAAGGACATGCTAGTAATAAAACACACGTGCCGAGGGCAACCCTAACAAAAAGAAACATATTTGACTTCAAATATATATACATATATATATATAGTTCAAAAATAAAATTTGGTCTGACTTAAGATGTGGGTTGATTAATTTGTTCTAAAATTACTTAATTTATGATAGTATTAATTTACAATGTTTAGGAAAAAAAAAAACTATAGTAAAAATAGACAGTCAATTAGTGTGGCACATAGCTTCCTCGTATTCTTATCACGTACTTTATTGATTTTATGCTTTTACAAATCATTATTGTTTAATTTGTTTAATTGCTTGGGCGAAACAATAAATTTTTTTTTTAATAGTTGAAATTATTTTGAGTTTTTACATAAATTAAAATTTTCATTAAAATCGGACGAGTAGTTTATAAGATATGTTGGTTCGCAAAAATTGAGTGACAGACAGACATGCCGATGGACAGACACGTTACCGGTTCCAAAAATGTTCCCTGATGTCTGTAACGGATTTCTATCTTGGAATTTTTGAAATCGGAGACATAGAATAATTTCGCTCTTCATAGAACATCACACAGCATCCGTTACCTTTGGTAAGATCGTAAACAAAATCATCAAAATGTTTATAGTCAGCAAGACTAAGTTCATTAAGTTGGTTGCTTAAATCGACAATATTAGGTCGTGACAGGACGGAAGGATCATGTACTTAGGCATTTAAGGAAGAGATTATCTGCAAAAATCAAGCCTTACGTCAAAGAGTTAACATTTAAAATTTATTAGGGTTCTGGACGAGGCGGTTATTATAATGGATAATAATTCAATAAACTTTGTATCCTATAAACTTCCATCGAATCGAAATACATAATACATATAAGAATCAGGCAGCTGGCAGCTTTTAATATTCTAATTTTGAATGTAGATTGCTGAAGAATATTTATTTCACCTTCTGCCTAAGCTTCCATTTGTGTGACACATAAATTTAATGTGTCACACAGAAAGGCCACAAACAACCAAATCCTAAAAAAAGAAGCCGTCCCTTGTTTGTTTCAGAGACTTTATATCTTGAACTACTCTCACTAAATTTAAGTATTTTATGTGTCGATGTTGTTTCTTTGTTCCTTCTTTACTCTCATTTTTTGGCGGCAAGTTACGTTGTGGCGATGGCTACGCTTTTAAGCCATTTTATAAGTTGGCTCCAAGGAATTTCTAAATTTTTTAATTGTAATGAGTAATGAATGCGCTTTCTGTAAGTGATGCAATGGAAATTGCAGAAAATGATTATGTTTAAATACTTCCTTAAGAATTTTAAAACGTGGATGAATCGAAAACAGCAGGTACAGCCGCTGTTATAGTTTTGTATTTTATACGTTTTTAGGGCTTCGATGTAGCGTATCTGGTTTTTCAAAAGAGTATGAAATGAAAAAGAATACATAAATAATGCAATTTATATCAATATATAGGAAACACTTTAATTATGTGTGCATTATATTTGTTAGTTTTTGCATTTCTATACATGATGCCACGTATACGGGAATCCAACCGGCTTTTGCATTTTCTTTAAGCTGGTTGGATGAAGAATTAAATTTAATTAAAAACTAGAATGTATGGATTATTTGTGTGTTGTTTTCTATCAATTTTACTACGAGTATAGATATCCTGTCTTTAAGGCGACTTAAAAATAAAATACTCATTCTATAAGTAGAGGGTGTGGCTTTATAACATTATTAATAAATTATCAGAGCTCAGTGTTATTTAGCTTTACAAATTTTTACCTTTTAGCTTCAACCATTTGGGAACTTTAAATCAATCATAATATTCACTTAGATNATCGGCTGATGCTAAAATTTCGAAATAATTCATGCTTATACCTTATTGTGGCGCGATGAAAATTCCGGGAATTCATCCTAAATTTTCAAAAATTTCCAATTTTGGGCGGGAAAAAGTGGAGTGCGCCCAAAATTTTATTTTTTAAAAATTTTGAGTTGGGTATCAAATGAAAGCTGCTGATGAGTAGGATACAAATATATATTTGCTTTTTTAAATTTTTTATTCTTTATTGGTTTTATAAGTCAATATATAACTCCAAAAAATTTCCCCTCCCCAAACTTTATATAATGGATGGTCCTAAAATTTCGAAATTATTCATGGTTATACAGTATGGTTGGGCGAAGAAAATTTCCCGAAAAATTTAATTTATCTTTTCGTTATTACCGATAAAAAAACATTGTGGCCCCCCGGGGGATCGAACCCAGGACTCTTGGGATCGTAGGAAAAAAATCACAATTACATAACGGGTATGCTTTATCATCTATAAAACCCTAAAAAGTACTTGGACGCAAGTACTTCCCTGTAATTTTTATTAGCTTGTTTTCTTGTTTGTTCGTTTGTCCAGTACAAATCTTGCAATCGATTTTAACTAACTTCTCGAGTAGCTAGACATTCGAAACTTTTAGAATAGCTCAGAACACGATGACAATGCATTATTTTAATACTTTTAGCCATATTTCAGCAGAATTTAATTCGTTTTCAGCACATTTTACTGTATGGAAAGTTAGATCGGAAAAAATCCGCAAGTTATTTTATTTGTTTTGATATGGTCCATTTTTACGATCTTCATTTGCACGGGTTTTAAACTTATGCTCTATGACAGAAAATTTAAAAACGTACTATAAAAAGTTCTTTTTATCTTGTAATTATTTAGTATGTATAAACATTGTGTTTTGTGCATAGTATAACGTTATCATAGCATAACATGCAACAAATAAAACACCAATAAACTATAAAACAAAGATTAGATAAAAGGAACGATGAAGATAGAAATTTTCACCACAAAACAAGAAAAACTATTGTTTTCAAGGAAATCATTAAAAAAAGTTAAGTTTCGTAGATTAACTAAATAACATTTATAATCTATAGCAGTTTGGGTAGATATATTGCAGACCAGTCCACTAGATACAACTACAAGACTAAATAAGCTCAGGATGATTGAGCTTATACGGATGCTCTTCGCCATTTTTTAAAAGAATATATAAATATGTAGACATAAGAGGCTATTGACACCAAGAAAGCATAGATGTGAGTTTGATCATGGACAGTTGAAGGAGTCTTCAACTTTAACTGAGATTTTGTCGAAGCTCACACATGAAAAATGTGTCAGTACGCAGTACGTATAAAAAGTAATGCGAGACCAAAGTCGGGGGAAAACATATTAAAGATATCGCTAAAAAATATAAAAATTCTTCAAGACCCTTGGGCGTTGACACACTTCTGTCAACGAGTTTTCTACGGTCACTTATCTTGAGCACAGTTGTCTTTGAGCACTTTCTTCATTCGGGGAAACAGGAAAAATTCCACCGAGTCCACATTGGGACTGTAGGGCTGGGAAAGCGTTGCGGTGCCATTGCCATTTCAGTCCAAGGTCCAAGCAGGTATAGCTTGGTCCATTGTCATGAGTCATGAAGCAGCTATCCAAAAAATTTGAAGTATTATTTATAAAATCTTGATAATGATGGTGTGCACAGTCATTTTATCAAGTTCTACGTAGTCTACAATCATTCGATCACTCAACCTACGGTCTGTGTTTTAACACATCACACGTTGAACATTGACCTCGCTTCTGCTCGGCTCGTGTACGAGCGCCATGCGCGAGATTCGTATTCCACACTCTCTTAACAGTCTTTGAAGCACTTGTGCTTTTGATAAGCCTTCACTTCACTTAAAGTCTTCGTAAAACACGGCCAAGCCTACAGACTGGGGTCCTCTAAAACTCGTAGGAGACCAGTTATAAGAAAATATCAAACGTTTTGATAAGTCGGGAACTAAAAACAGAGAAAACAGGATTTACTCAGAGGAGATCCTTCGTACGGCATAACTCATCAGCCTTAACAAAGACCATATTCTGTTAATTTAATAGTCATTTGTTATAATCATGTAATATGGACACAGAAAGAGTACATAATATAACAATAAAACCCTTTTCATTCTATATTCTTGATAATTGTGTAACCAAGTCTACCCAACTATAGTCTGGATTATTAATAGAAAACTAACAGACTATAATTTCTTTTAAAATATAAAAAAAGAACGTTACATAATGTAACTGAATGGGTTCCAATAGATAACAAAATAAGTATTTTAAAAATAGAAAAGAGATATCAATAAAATAAATACGTAAGCAGGACATGCTTTAGACTCGTGCACTGATTGATAATAGCTCATATTCACATTAGTTTACCCTCACAACGACTCCTAAAAAGTAAAAAAAATCAGTACGACCAATATAACTTGGAATCAACCCTCACTTTCTGAAGTTTGAACGCAAATTTTTTTCCCCCATACATTTTCCAAATTAATTCCTTCCATTCAAAGTTTATTATACACATTAGTATAATAAAAACTAATAGTATAAACAAAACTTATTAGCAGCACAAATTGCAGAGAATATAGTTTAAATATAATAACAACTAATAGTATAAACAAAACTTATTAGTAGCACTAGCTGCAGAGAATATTTTAATATTTATTGTATAATTTAAAATTTGTATCACAGGTTAATGCCTCTTCATAAATTTATGAGCATTGCACAAGAGCATAATTTATAGGATTAATACAAAAAAAAAAAAAAAAAAAAACTGTAAAAAGAGATCAGGGTATTTAAAATATAATAAAAAAAAACTGGAAAGAGGTTCGTATTTATTTACGATGTATTATAATAGACTGGAATTTGGCAAATATCCAGCTTGAGGTCGGGATGGGGAATCTGGCTGGCCCCGAACTAAAAGCAATATAAACAGAGATGATAATAGCGATAAAAGTCTCAAATACTGTATAAAGCCGCGTGTTCACCTCGTGGACAACTACTGTCAGCCTTATCTGCCGAAAATTCATGTCTGTAGCATGACTTCAGGTTCAGGGAAATAATATCCAATAGCACTAAGGAGAAAATGACTCCTTCATTAACATAAGCAAACAATTTTTCTTTTTTAAATACATAATTTAAGTCTGTCCCAAACGAGAGTTAGTGATTTGACAGCGCGGGAAATCGAGTGACATCCAGATAAGGGCTGCTTCACACTACACGGTTTTCGCCGTACGGCAAAAAACCGTACGGCAAAATTTTTTAGTGGAGTGTAGGAGGAGACGAGCACTTTCACATTACACGGCGACGGCAAAAAGCCGTACGGCCGCCGTGTAGCAGCCGTCTACAACCACTAAACTCCAGAGCCGATTTAACTATAGGGGCACGATGGGCACGTGCCCAGGGGCGCAAGAGGTTTGGGGGCGCAACTCAAAAGGCTAGATGGGAGGGGGCAAAGCTAAATTTTGCAAGGGCAAAAAATATAAATGCGGAAAAAAAAATTTTCAGCTCTTAACAGAATAAATACAGTGAATAGGTCTACAATGCGTAAATATAAGCTGAACAGTTGACAACCTGAAAAGCGACATAACGCTAGGAATTTACTATACCAATTTAAATAGACGATTTTGCCAAAGCAAAAGCAAGAAATATCGATTCGAGACAACTCACACTAACTTTGTCATATAATTTCGGCCCCAGGTCCCAGAAAACATGAAAATTATTATAGTTATCTGTAAAGAAGGATACGTGTGTAGGATTGCTAGCTGTGACAGGACAGTAAACCAACCCTTTGCAGGGTTACTATAAAACCTTCCAAGTGAAGTAAGAGTACCACCTAGCACTACCGTCTACTCCCACTATTCTTT
>KZ652012.1:226506-262368 GCA_001010745.2 Gerris buenoi
ATAATGCAATAATTTGTTTTCGGTTCATTGCATAGCATTTCACTACACTTTTAAAATCCTTCTGATTGAAAAAAGCCGTGGACAAACCGGATAGTGTCATTCGGATTTTTGCCGTACGGTTTTTCGCCGTACGGCAAAAAATACATGGTTTTTCGCCGTACACGGCAAAAAATTCACAGTTTTTCGCCGTACGGCGAAAACCGTGTAGTGTGAAAAGCCTGCAAATTCGGATATTTGCCGTACGGCGAAAACCGTGCTTTCAACACACAACTCTCGTTTGGGACAGACTGTAACATTCATTCATAGATTGAACTCAGTACGAGCACGAGCAAAAGGAAATACCAATTTAAGTGTTTCATATTTGCCTGCATAGAGGTGAATCAAACAAGTGCTCCCAGAAATTCAAGTTCAGGGTCACTAATTTTTTAATCTGTTTATAAAAATAGTCTACCAATTAGTGAGGAATGTGGAACATAGCTTTCTCGCCTCCTACTTTCTATAATTTAATGATTTCATGCTATTAAAACATATTATAGTCAAATTTATTTAATTCTCTTCACCCCCACTTTTTAAATATGCATATCAGAATTATTTTGATTTTATTACATGAATTAAAGTATTAATCTGGCAAAATTTAAACTGTGCAGAAGGTTGAAATTAATCTGGGGCTATCTGCTGGCTACTTTCGACAAATCAACCAAATTTTATAAAAATCAGATAAGTATTTTTAAAGATATAGGTGTAAATAAATGTAAGCCTGTGTCAATATAAAAGAGAAAGAAATGGATGCACAAGGTTGAAACTCATATGGGACCAACAATAGGCTAATTTTGACCTACCATCCACAGTTCATTAATAAAGTCAGACGAGTAGATTTTAGGTTATCTTAGCTCGAGAAAAATTGATCAACAGGCAACAGGCCGACAGACCAACAGACAGACACGGACTCTAAAATATTCCCTGATGTCTGAAATGGATTTATGTCATGGAATTTTTGAAATTGGTGACAAACATTTTTCGTTCTTCAGATTGATCACATAGCTTCCATTACCATCGTAAGCTCGGAAGCAATAAATTAAAAATAAAATGTATGCAAACAATATGTCTTAAGATGTAAATAATAATTGTACATACATTTTTTTTATACTTTTCTATAAAACAAAAAGTTTCTCAGCATTTCAACTTAATATCTGCCACCCTTTTGGTATTATTTAGTAAGAGATAATATGGTTTCGAGACGCCCGCGTTCAATTTTTTACAATCCTATAAGAAAACTATTGATGTGTAAATTAAGAATATATTTATAGGTATATATATTTTTTTAATATGTATCGTGCCTAATAATGATATGGAAGATTTTTGGCATTTAATAAATAGCCTCCTAAGAGCGATTCACAGGGTACATTATTTCATTCTTCGTTATGAAATTAATGATGATGTACAACACTCGTATATAGTCCTGATTCTGTTCTATAGAGGCTTGAATCTAAACTATTTAGGCGTTTATTTTGGCCTTTATACCATTGCCTTTATACACGGGGAGGCCTTTGCTTACGAAAGTGAGTGTCAACGGGCTGATAAAAAAAAAAAAAAAANATACATTTTCTTTGACCAATTTTTGTGGTGTTTACCTCTAAAAAAAATAAATAAAAAAAAAAAAAAAAAAAAAAAAAAAAAAAAAAATTGGCCTTGATAATAGGAAACCTAGACACTAATTCCTAGCATGAGCCCCGCGTGAACGGAGTGAAAGGCTAATAAGAAATAAAATAACAGATTGTACTCCAATATATCTATGCATTAATATGAAGCATCTTCATTCATGTATTGAAGAAGAATATAACTTATGTATTCATGTCGATACCAGGATATGCGCACTACATACATATTGTTCATTTTTGTAATAGCTGTCATTGCCATAAAGGAGGAATAATTAAAAGAAGGATTACATCGCTTGTGCTTTGAATAATATCTAACTTGTAATAGTAATTTGCTATTGATTTATGGCTGATTAGGAAATTAAAAGAATAAAGTTTCAAACACGCTTTTCATTTTAATAACATATAAATACATACGGATTATTTTTATTCTATTTGTTTGTACTGGAATACTAATTCATTTACAAGTTTCAAGAAGGCATTCAGTGTTCAAATTACTGATATAAATTGTAATTGTGTCTTCCAGTTACGAAGTAGGTATAGTAATTACATTACCATCTATGTATTAGTATGTGCTTCACGTATTCATGTTCTGTTGAATGGGCTGTGTATTGCCTTTATTTTCCTCCATTTATAAACCTACTACTGTTACTAGATATTATCCTCAAATATAATTGCTTTGAAAGATTTTTTTTATTTTTTATTATTTTTTTTTTTAAGTTTTTGGTAGTATTCATACTACGGAAAGTTTAAATTTTAATTTAAATCAAATTATAATTATTATTAACACTGGGAGACATACAGAGAAAAATAGACTCCAGCGCCGGGACTCGAACCACGGGCCTCTACATCTCAATAATGTTATTCAAAAACTTATTGGATAATTTTGAAGTAGGATCCTACCAGAATTAAAATATGTTTAGTTATTAAAAATAATAAATTATTACTAAACGGAAATTTATGTTTCGACAAACGACCAAATTTTATAAAATCAGTCCTTTAAACACATGTAATTACCATGGCATTATATAAATGTAACCCTACTCTGATTGTGGCAGGAAGATTTAAAGTAGTGAAAGATTTTTGCAATGCCGCAACACCGGTTTTCTTGCAACGGTTGATAGGGGATGAACTGAACCCTTCAGTTGGGAGCTAGCTCTAATTTCGATTGTTCTTTCAGTTACGTGCCCTTCTAAACGTTATTACCGTGCATGATATTAAAGTGTCTATTTTCAAAATTTTTTAAGGTTAAGTTATATATCATTGTTTAGGCTTTTAAAAGTGCTATTTAATGGTTATTTAAATTGGGTTTTTATTTTAAACTTCTGACCAAAATATTTTCTTAAAGATAGAAATGTAAAAACCGTGCACGAAAAAGTGTAATTCACGTGGCTTAGTTACCATGTTTTTTTAAAAAAAAAAAAATCTGGCCTAAAAATTTGAAAAATTATTTCCCATCTGTCCCGCATGGTGCAATATATCTGAAATTAGTCCGAGAACATTCAATAAATTTTCCTGATTTTTTTTACAAAATCAAAATTTTCAGTCAAAGTCCAATTTTAGATTCCAAAATAGCACTTATTCACCCATATAATAACAAAGGTAGGTAACTGTGTTTAATAATTTGTATAATTACTGTACTAATTTAAAAAATTACTGGTCCGATTTGATTAAAATGATAAGTTAAGTATTGATGGACATTACAATAGGTGTAAATAAAATAACTGTTTAATACATGTAACCACATCAATATTGCAACTGTTTATTTTATAGTTTAATCAAAATGCTTTTTTAATTATATAACTATATAATTAGAAATTACTCTTATGATTGTTTTTGTAAAATTGAATTATTATTGGTTGTTTTTGTTATTAAACTGACTAAAGTGACCTTTTAGGGTCGAAATGTTTCAGAACATTGTACTAAACAGTTATTTTATTCACATTGCCAATATTATTTAATATAATGGCCATATTAATATAATGGCCATATTAATATAATGGCCATCACTCATCACAACTCAACTCACCATATTATAATATGGTGTTCTTAAACTTTACGTTTATCATTTTTAAACTCATCATCTGTTATTCGTTGCTACGCTAAAAGAAGCACAGCATTTTGTTTTAACAACAAATAACCCAACAAAGAACTAAAAAATAAGATAACTATGAAAGTAAAATTAAATATTTTTAGTTACAATATAGACAATAGACCGTGATGAGATCTTCATGAAATTAACGAGGGCAATGCCGGATATTCATCCGATAGATTAAAATTAAAACGAAAATGATATTTCCTTCTACACACAATTGTGAATTTTGGATGCTAAATCCATCACTTAATGGTTTTTTAATTTTCCTCACTACTAATAGTAGGAAAAGTATTGTTTATGTTTAAATTATCTTTTGAGACGTTTTTATACACGAATATAAATAATGTATTTTACTTCATGTTTATTAGTAGAGCTTTTTATTCTTTTAACATATAGTCACAAAGATAACTGTCAAATGACATTTATTAACCAAGCATAATTTTTTTTTTAAACAAGTTCTTCATTGGCATAAGTTACAATAAAATGTTGTGTATACCGAAGCCATAATGTTATTTTGAGGAGGGATAGTTTGTAAACAAGCATAATTAAATGTTTGAATGGCATCTAAATTCATAACTACGACTTAACCAACCAACTAAATGCATAACTACGAGACTAAGACAGTTAAACTGTATTTTGAAAGACGTGTACAAAGAAACTTGTTAGTAAATAGTGTTAATCAATATTGACAAATTGTGTTTGCAGGAAAAAAGGACAAATTGGGTAAAGAAAGTGGCACATATATCATTTAATATTTTCTCACAATTACAAGGATGTATCAACTGACAGATCAAATTAACTAGGAGACAAACTTTTCTCATACAATTCAAGAAAGCGAGTTATTCCTAGAAAACAATTTTTTTTTCTTTCCACCCCAAAAGACAATGTTTATATTCTTATGTCGAAAAGTATAATATAAAAACGTAAAACAACCATTTACATATTATAACATATGTCAAGTGAAAAATGCAAACAAAAAAAAAATAAAAAACTTATAAGAAGTTAAGTATTGATGGACATTACAATAGGTGTAAATAAAATAACTGTTTAATACATGTAACCACATCAATATTGCAACTGTTTATTTTATAGTTTAATCAAAATGCTTTTTTAATTATATAACTATATAATTAGAAATTACTCTTATGATTGTTTTTGTAAAATTGAATTATTATTGGTTGTTTTTGTTATTAAACTGACTAAAGTGACCTTTTAGGGTCGAAATGTTTCAGAACATTGTACTAAACAGTTATTTTATTCACATTGCCAATATTATTTAATATAATGGCCATATTAATATAATGGCCATATTAATATAATGGCCATCACTCATCACAACTCAACTCACCATATTATAATATGGTGTTCTTAAACTTTACGTTTATCATTTTTAAACTCATCATCTGTTATTCGTTGCTACGCTAAAAGAAGCACAGCATTTTGTTTTAACAACAAATAACCCAACAAAGAACTAAAAAATAAGATAACTATGAAAGTAAAATTAAATATTTTTAGTTACAATATAGACAATAGACCGTGATGAGATCTTCATGAAATTAACGAGGGCAATGCCGGATATTCATCCGATAGATTAAAATTAAAACGAAAATGATATTTCCTTCTACACACAATTGTGAATTTTGGATGCTAAATCCATCACTTAATGGTTTTTTAATTTTCCTCACTACTTATAGTAGGAAAAGTATTGTTTATGTTTAAATTATCTTTTGAGACGTTTTTATACACGAATATAAATAATGTATTTTACTTTATGTTTATTAGTAGAGCTTTTTATTCTTTTAACATATAGTCACAAAGATAACTGTCAAATGACATTTATTAACCAAGCATAATTTTTTTTTTAAACAAGTTCTTCATTGGCATAAGTTACAATAAAATGTTGTGTATACCGAAGCCATAATGTTATTTTGAGGAGGGATAGTTTGTAAACAAGCATAATTAAATGTTTGAATGGCATCTAAATTCATAACTACGACTTAACCAACCNAAAAAATCGGTTCTTATAATATATTTATAAATATTTTGAATATGTCTTTTCAGCTGTATGATGTGCAATTACTTACAACAGTAAATTCACAGCAGGTTTTGTGTAGGTTAGCAAAGACGAATAATAACACTATTGACAGACATTTAAAATAAATATGACGAATTTTATGTGAGGACACAGTAATGTAATGAATTGGTCAGTGTAAAATTTAATATAAGGCTATGAATTTGATTTTTTTTTTTCGATTAGTTAAATAAATAGAGGGGATGGGGGACAAGTAAACGCATTTTTAAGGACTAAGGACATATATGACGCCAAGATGAATTGGTACAAAAGAACGAGCCCACATTTATTCCCTTCCTCAGTTTTGCCAAAGGACTCTATAAACAAACAGTATATTGATTTTGTACTTAGGGTACCTTAAAAAGAGTTAAATTCTTTAAACCAAAATGTGTTGTTACTGGATTTACCTTTTCATTCCATTAAAGCTAAAAACACAATGTTAACGTTATATATAACATACTTAGGTGTGCAATGCAGCTGACGGCTAGTAATATTGAGCCGAGCGTGCATTTTAATCTTAAAATTTATTCATGTGTTAACATTTATATTCCATTAATTTGCATCAAGCCATTATCACATTTATCAAAAACACATTCATTTGTTATGAATAAACTTATATTAAACATCTGATAGTTCACAGGAAACAATTTTACTGGAAAAAGATTTACTATTATGTCATCGGAATGTTCTGACTTAAGCGTGTATCCCACTTCTGTTTTTATAAGGGGAGTAATAGTCTAAAGAAAAACATTCCGTACACCTTCTTTTATTACCTTGATTTATTGAAGAACATTCACAGTCAATTATACTTATAGCAATTCGACTGTACGCATAGTGCATTTGTTTAAATTTAATATGTTATAATGTTGTACCGTACCGTATTACTTTTATTCATTTATTCAAACGTACTATTTCTGCATTGTTTCTGATATTTTAAATTTTTTATTCATCCTCTTATAATTTTACTGGAACTTAATACATTTTGGAGTTTTATTTATTGTTTATCTGTACTGAATAATTGTAATCTTTCATTGAATTTCCTACTATTCTGTTAATATCATTATTATTATTATAATAACTATTATTCAATATATTTTAATCCATCGTGTCACTTCTGCATTTAACTGCATCGTGATTATTTCTATGTAAATATTTTATTACATCGAATTGCATAATATTTTACACAAACGTAATCTTGCTTTATTATATTCTAACATTTATATACTACGTTGTTAGAAAAAACCATTATTAAATTTACAAGAAAATAAAATATCAATATATCTTATATTCTTTAATCTAAAAAGCTAATTCTAGCTTTGTAATATTTATAAACTTTCTAATAAAAATCAATAGCGTTATCATATATGATTGAGGGAAAAGTAAAGTTATTGTAATCAGGTAAAAGAAAAAAATATTATATTATTAGCGGGAAAAAAACGCGGGACATGGTATCGAAATAGTGATAAGAGAAACTTGATATTTTTCCGGAATCGAGTTTTCTCTAATAAAAATACTTTTAACTCTAGTCACATTATCTTATCTTTTAATAAACGCGAATAACGCTAATCAATAATTTTATTATTTAACTTTCATATAATATCGATTAAAAAGTAGTGAGTGTGGGTGAGTTGCGCATATTTATATTCGGCAAGAATTTTATGACTGACAAAACATGGTTATCTAAATCTAAAGAAAGAATCATGCTCAACCCCTTGTAATTGTGTTATTATCGAAATGACACTTGTTAAGGCTATTAAATTAATTACATAACAGATAATAATTCTATTGACATTGAAAATGATAAAAAAAGAGAAACTAATCAACATCTGATTGAAGATTAATTGGTTAAAAACCAATAATAATAAAACAAATTATTGGTAAAATATCTTAAGGTAATGCTAATAGGATGTGAAATCGAATTGATTAAGAAAGTAGGAACCATACTGAGATTGGGGGGTTTTAAATTCCAATTATTTTCAATGCTAAGCGTCCAGACATTACGTATCATCAGTTAAACAATTAGATACTAATAAAAGAGTTATTGAACTGTCTCAACAATCATACAACATATATATTTTAATATCACTTTCCATGTAGCATCTTAAACGTGTCTACACTTCAAAGGCAATTTAAACAATTACATATATACATATTATAAATGAGTCAATCTTGTAACTCGAACTAAAATAATATCTAGATAAATTTATCTTTGGTTTTCTTGCCTATACGTTTCATTTACTATAACAATCAATATTTTCACAAATCAGTCCAGTAAAAAAAATATTCTCATTTTTATAAAAGTTAAATAATATTGTAAAATAAACTAGAAGTATTCCTATTCCGGATATCTAAGATTTTATAGTCTTAGATAATAAAAGTAAAAAGTATTATCAATTAAACAATTAATACTAGAAAAATTGTTTTAACATAAATATGTTTTAGCTTTAGGGTGCAGAAGAAATTTAATATAGAAGAAAAATGTGAAGTTTTAAAATGTCAAGCCACGTATTTAGGATTTGGTAGGAGGTCGTTATGTTTTAATTTATAGTACAATATTTTGACGATAGGAGGACTGAAGTTTCAATAAACTGCATGAAAAGTGTGCAATGTTTCGGCGGTCGAAAACGCGTGTCCGACACTGGGGGCAGCCGAATTTTAATTAAAATTACTCGAAAACTTTAAAACTTAAAATTATGATTGTATGTTTGTCCTCTGTCTCACATGCTCGGCCTCACTCTAAACTCGCGCGCGTGTTGGAGTGTAGCATATAAGCGAAACATACCTTAAGTGGCAAGTGGCAACATTCACAGTCAATTATACTTATAGCAATTCGACTGTACGCATAGTGCATTTGTTTAAATTTAATATGTTATAATGTTGTACCGTATTACTTTTATTCATTTATTCAAACGTACTATTTCTGCATTGTTTCTGATATTTTAAATTTTTTATTCATCCTCTTATAATTTTACTGGAACTTAATACATTTTGGAGTTTTATTTATTGTTTATCTGTACTGAATAATTGTAATCTTTCATTGAATTTCCTACTATTCTGTTAATATCATTATTATTATTATAATAACTATTATTCAATATATTTTAATCCATCGTGTCACTTCTGCATTTAACTGCATCGTGATTATTTCTATGTAAATATTTTATTACATCGAATTGCATAATATTTTACACAAACGTAATCTTGCTTTATTATATTCTAACATTTATATACTACGTTGTTAGAAAAAACCATTATTAAATTTACAAGAAAATAAAATATCAATATAACTTATATTCTTTAATCTAAAAAGCTAATTCTAGCTTTGTAATATTTATAAACTTTCTAATAAAAATCAATAGCGTTATCATATATGATTGAGGGAAAAGTAAAGTTATTGTAATCAGGTAAAAGAAAAAAATATTATATTATTAGCGGGAAAAAAACGCGGGACATGGTATCGAAATAGTGATAAGAGAAACTTGATATTTTTCCGGAATCGAGTTTTCTCTAATAAAAATACTTTTAACTCTAGTCACATTATCTTATCTTTTAATAAACGCGAATAACGCTAATCAATAATTTTATTATTTAACTTTCATATAATATCGATTAAAAAGTAGTGAGTGTGGGTGAGTTGCGCATATTTATATTCGGCAAGAATTTTATGACTGACAAAACATGGTTATCTAAATCTAAAGAAAGAATCATGCTCAACCCCTTGTAATTGTGTTATTATCGAAATGACACTTGTTAAGGCTATTAAATTAATTACATAACAGATAATAATTCTATTGACATTGAAAATGATAAAAAAGAGAAACTAATCAACATCTGATTGAAGATTAATTGGTTAAAAACCAATAATAATAAAACAAATTATTGGTAAAATATCTTAAGGTAATGCTAATAGGATGTGAAATCGAATTGATTAAGAAAGTAGGAACCATACTGAGATTGGGGGGTTTTAAATTCCAATTATTTTCAATGCTAAGCGTCCAGACATTACGTATCATCAGTTAAACAATTAGATACTAATAAAAGAGTTATTGAACTGTCTCAACAATCATACAACATATATATTTTAATATCACTTTCCATGTAGCATCTTAAACGTGTCTACACTTCAAAGGCAATTTAAACAATTACATATATACATATTATAAATGAGTCAATCTTGTAACTCGAACTAAAATAATATCTAGATAAATTTATCTTTGGTTTTCTTGCCTATACGTTTCATTTACTATAACAATCAATATTTTCACAAATCAGTCCAGTAAAAAAAATATTCTCATTTTTATAAAGGTTAAATAATATTGTAAAATAAACTAGAAGTATTCCTATTCCGGATATCTAAGATTTTATAGTCTTAGATAATAAAAGTAAAAAGTATTATCAATTAAACAATTAATACTAGAAAAATTGTTTTAACATGGATATGTTTTAGCTTTAGGGTGCAGAAGAAATTTAATATAGAAGAAAAATGTCAAGCCAGGAATTTAGGATTTGGTAGGAGGTCGTTATGTTTTAATTTATAGTACAATATTTTGACGATAGGAGGACTGAAGTTTCAATAAACTGCATGAAAAGTGTGCAATGTTTCGGCGGTCGAAAACGCGTGTCCGACACTGGGGGCAGCCGAATTTTAATTAAAATTACTCGAAAACTTTAAAACTTAAAATTATGATTGTATGTTTGTCCTCTGTCTCACATGCTCGGCCTCACTCTAAACTCGCGCGCGTGTTGGAGTGTAGCATATAAGCGAAACATACCTTAAGTGGCAAGTGGCAAGCAAATAAGGTAGTTGTGACTAGTTAGTTAAAAACGTGATATATACTGTAGTTCTGTGAACAGTAGACCTCGCTCGTTAAAATATCAAATCGGGGTTTGAGCTTAGGTTCAAAATTGTGTGCGAGTAAGGAAGTAAGTAGAACGTTTAGTCAGTGTAAAATCATTTTGCAATTTATTAATTTTTTCACTTTTTCCNAGAAAAAAAAAAATATATATATATATAAATCATCTTTTTTATTTGATTATTTCTTTGTTATATTTTTGCTCAAATAATTTTATTTTATAAATTTATTTGTCCTAATTTGAAGGACAACTTTTTAATTAACATTATACACAATTTAAATAAAAAAATACTCAAAGTTTGGTGGCATATTTTACCTACATTTGCATACGTTGCGGCAATTTCTGGGGGGGGGGGGAAATTTCCGAAAATTATTTTTATTATTATTTCCAGAACAGCGGTGAAAACGGGAACGACACAAATGACTTGCGAAGGCCACGCATTTTTCCAAAGTTGTTACCGAGTTTGCTAAGCAAAAATCAAGAAAAAGGTCCATTTTGTTATGTTAGATGTTAACTAAAAGTTTTCAAGAAAAATATAGAAAATTATTATATTAGGCTATTCACTTAATGCAATTCATTTCAACAAAAATGTTACTTTTATCTTAGTTTCAAAATTTTAATTTTTAATTCTTATACAAGCTGTGGATAAATCAAAAGATAATCTTTCTTATTTTCATTTCTAAGTATCTATTTCGTTTATTTTCTCTTTGGTAATAAAAGTTATAATACACATTTAATCCAGGAGTTTATTTATTAAAAACAAACTGATTTTACACTTTAAAAATTAGTCGTGCAAACCGGTACCTTTAAAATGATTTTCATGCATGTTAGCAGTATGCACTAAAAACGAGTTATAAAATATCATTAAAAAAGGTGGGGGGGACAAAAGGTTTTGCCCAGGGTGCAGCTTACCCTAAATACTTAGCAGTCATCGATATTAATTATCACTGGTGACGATCGACGATCAACTAAATTTAAAACTAATCCCACTAATGTCCAAATGGTAATCAACAACAATAATGTTTAAAAACTATTTTCAAACAAGACACTTCTTAATCTTGACTGATTCGAGTACTATTGCACAATGTAACACAATCATGTTGCATTCAGTGTTTTCCGGGTTTAACTTATAAAAGATGCATCGTAATATCGTCTTATTTTATATGACACGACACTGTCGTATTTGCACTGTTCTATACTGTATTTATTTATTTTAATTTTTTGAGAGTCCTCTGACAGCAGAGCCACAAGTGAGGCACTCTTGAATAAACATAAACATGTACACAAAATACACATATGCAATCATTTAAAGATACAANTCATCGATATTGATTATCACTGGTGACGATCGACGATCAACTAAATTTAAATAATTATAATTATAATTATAATTAGAAAAGAAAAAAAGCACAGCCAAATAAGCGCAAAAAAGAATTAGCTAGTTTGCAAATGCAAGTCACGTACTATTAAACCTATATTAGCTTGAATCAATCATGGTTTTAATAAAACTAACACTTAAATCACAGATCTATAAACTGTTGGATTCCGGCCAGAGAAGACAGCCGTCGGAGCATCCAAATATGTTATTCCGCTTTCGATTCTCACTCATATCTATATGAATCTCTTAACTAAAAATATACATTTTAAGTCGAAATACATTTGGAGGTGTCGTAATTGTCGACACTCTTATGAAATTGTTTAGCTCCTAAATAAATTTAAAAACATCAATTTTAAAATTTTACTAATAGGATTTTACTAATTTTACATGATACTAATCAGCTTAATTGAATTAACACGAGCAAAGTTTGTATCATTTCTATTAAGGCCCATATACACTTTGATTAGTGCAAGTGCAAGTGTTTAGTAAAAAAACTACCCATTTGAACACCATGTATTTAGTGTATAGAGTTATGTAATTTAAGTAATTTTCACTGAACACTTGCACTAATCAAAGAGTAAAATATGCTTAAGACTGCAAAGAATTAGGTGTGCAAAGATAAATATTGTTTAATTCATTAAGAATTTAGCTAGCATAAGGTGGCACAATTTTAGTAAGTAAAGTCTCTAGGAGGATTTACAATACATTTTATTAAAATCGATTGACCAACAAAAAACCTCGGCGTTTGCTGAACATTATTAATGTAAAATAAAGGAAACAGGATTAGCAAAGTCTGTTAAATGCACTACAACATCAACATCTATAATATACTAATTAATTATAATATTAGATAGTGACAAATAGTATAGTTAATAGCAAACAAACATAATTAGGAAATATGAATAGTAAGTCAATTTTCTTTTTAAGTCAATTATAAGATAACATTAAAATAAAAACCATCAGTTCTATAACGTAAATAATTGTTATCTTATAAAATAAATCTGGGTAATCCAAAACAAGAAACGAAAATTATATTATATTTTTTTTTCCTTATGGGTAAAAATTTCTAAACAGGAATATATTTGTACATTCACAAAAGAAGTTAACGGATATGGTGTGACCTGAAATATTCAAAGGAACAGTAAGTAGTCTGAGATGAATAGCCAATTAACTTCAAAGAATGTTGGAACTAATTTCTGACACAAGTTGGGAAGGAAACGCATATAAACACTACATTTGCATTGGAAAACACAATCCCACTATGTGCCAGAGTAATAAATCAAGGAAAAGACAGCCTTGAAATAAAGAGTAAAGCGTAATATAAAATAGACACAAATAGAAACAAACTCAAGATAAATTACAGACCATTCAAATTTAAAGATTTTTTTTAGCAGAACAAAAGAAACAATTCTAGCAACTCACGGCAATTAGAAGAAGAGTAAATGGATTTTTATTTTATAAACGAATTTACAGAATCTCATACCCTAAATATATTGAACCTTTTTGGAACGAGGTTCCTTATGGCAAGTTCTGGAGCCCGGGAGTGAATCCGAAAAAAACGACTAAAATCGCCGTCTCAAAACCAAGCGTCACGAAATCGTGACAAAAAAAATTGCCGAGTTAGTTGAAATTTGGTACACATGTTCATTTTACAAAAGCCCAGGCTGAGTTCGTTTAACAACGTTATCCGCCCAATCGTTCACGCGCAACGCTCGCGTTCAAATTTGAAATTGGAATTTTAGGACGGGAAAAAATTCTAACTTCATCTATTTAATGAGACTAACCACTTTTTAAAATAATTTGTTTTAGTAAAACGAACACCGACACCAACACTGATATGAAGTTATAAAGATCGCTAAATTTATTAAAGCGGACCTGATTTTTTAAAAAAGAGAAAGCAAGGTTTTTATAGATATATACGTTCTAACGTAACGACTTAAATAAAACTTCGTATTCACCACCAGTACAATTGAAACAGGCATGTAAAATTTCATCCTGATACAAGCAGAAGTTTTTGAGTGTTAGTGTTAGTAATTTATATTTTTTATTACATTTACATTATTTAATTGGAGTAATAGTAATATGCCAACGGAGTCTGAGAGAATAGTTCTATTTCGTCTCTACAACCATCTGCTTCTTTTCAATATACAATACATTTATTGAAAGACGCTCGACGCTCTCTTTATAGATAATAAAAATCTTTTCTTTTAATTTTGCCTTAACTCCGCTAGTAAAAAATAATTAGTTACTTTTGTTTTGTCTCTTTTCTAACTCCTCCATGTGTAAGTAGTTAGTATCGTATACTTATTTTGGAACTGTGATTTTATAATGTATATTTAATGAAAAGAGTTAGGAACTTCGTTCCTGCCGGATGTCCGGCACCACCATACGATTTTTTTTTTTTTTAATAATTTATGTTTCAATTGCATTTTAATTTCTAAATCTTGTTTATATTAAGTATATTTTTCCTCTGCTCCTCACGCAGCCGTATTTATTCCCCCAAATACTTCCATGGAGGCATCAAGAGCAGTGAGTGATGAGTAATTAGTAATTACATTCTTCCCATTCTACCTCGGACAGTGGAGGATGTCGAATAGAATGCAGCTTCAGCGACATATTAAACAGTTTTTATTTGATACTTTATTTGTGGATATTGCCGAAATAGTTCCGAAATTATTTAGCGTTTAAGTCAAAAGTCGATATTTTCAAACCGACGGCAGAAATGAAAACGAAATTAACTGGGAATGTTTGTCTTATAATGATTCCTGCAAATTTCAGCGCTGTAGGAACATTTCTTCTATTTTGTACGAATAACTACCTATATGAAATATTTGATAACACTGCAAGATGATTCAAAGCAAGTAAGTAGAAGAGAAGAGTATTGACACTCCCTCACTCGCGCTGCCAGCCTTTTGACTTCCATACGAGAAACAGCCAACGAGGGGATCAATGGGCAGTGCGAGTGGCTGGAGCAATGGGCAGTGCGAGTGGCTGGAGCACGTAGCATTGGCAGCACCTGTTTACATACTCAAACTGCTCCCTTTCATGCCACTTTCCTGTTCACTTCCACGGAAGTGGCTTAATCTAAACGAAGCATTATACGAGTATTTATCTTTGAGAATGGGATGTTTAGTTTTGAAAATGTTAGACAGTCTGGTCCCTGATCTGCTAAAAAAAATTACGTAATTTACAGAATCCTGAACGACAATCTCAACTCTGTCTTGATGGCTTTACGCTCAGCAGAAAATGTTTAGCAAACATTCACCCCTTCCCTGTCGACCGATATAAAATGTTATATCGATTTTATTTTCACTTTAGCTTTAATCATAATGGTTGCTATTTTCCCCAAGAGTTACTCCTAAAGACGGTTATAAATTTGCCAATTACTTTTTTTTGTATACCAAACAAAAAAACTTAATTCATAAAAAGTACAAATGAGCAGGAAAAGAGTGCGTACCTTATGAGTTTTCTTTCCATCTATAGCAACGATGAATCCCACACCACAAGCTTCCTTTTCATTGGCTGGATCATAGAGCCCATTAGCAGCGGGGTAACTCCAAGACATCACCCTCTAAAACAACGAGAAATAACAAATTTTAATTAACATTAAATAAAACTTACAAAGATAAATAAACTTAATAGATCTTACAAGAGTAGAAAAAATTATGATAACGAAAAAAAAGAACCGGCTCGGCGTAAATATGTCACTTGATGGGTAGTCAAATATTACTCCAATAATCAAAGGTGTAACCTATCTGTAGCAATCTAACTCTAACATCCACTTGATTTTCGGTCTACTAATTAATTTTGTACTCAGGATGTTGAAAATCACTTTGTCCATTAGAAGTTAACGGATATGGTGTGACCTGAAATATTCAAAGGAACAGTAAGTAGTCTGAGATGAATAGCCAATTAACTTCAAAGAATGTTGGAACTAATTTCTGACACAAGTTGGGAAGGAAACGCATATAAACACTACATTTGCATTGGAAAACACAATCCCACTATGTGCCAGAGTAATAAATCAAGGAAAAGACAGCCTTGAAATAAAGAGTAAAGCGTAATATAAAATAGACACAAATAGAAACAAACTCAAGATAAATTACAGACCATTAAAATTTAAAGATTTTTTTTAGCAGAACAAAAGAAACAATTCTAGCAACTCACGGCAATTAGAAGAAGAGTAAATGGATTTTTATTTTATAAACGAATTTACAGAATCTCATACCCTAAATATATTGAACCTTTTTGGAACGAGGTTCCTTATGGCAAGTTCTGGAGCCCGGGAGTGAATCCGAAAAAAACGACTAAAATCGCCGTCTCAAAACCAAGCGTCACGAAATCGTGACAAAAAAAATTGCCGAGTTAGTTGAAATTTGGTACACATGTTCATTTTACAAAAGCCCAGGCTGAGTTCGTTTAACAACGTTATCCGCCCAATCGTTCACGCGCAACGCTCGCGTTCAAATTTGAAATTGGAATTTTAGGACGGGAAAAAATTCTAACTTCATCTATTTAATGAGACTAACCACTTTTTAAAATAATTTGTTTTAGTAAAACGAACACCGACACCAACACTGATATGAAGTTATAAAGATCGCTAAATTTATTAAAGCGGACCTGATTTTTTAAAAAAGAGAAAGCAAGGTTTTTATAGATATATACGTTCTAACGTAACGACTTAAATAAAACTTCGTATTCACCACCAGTACAATTGAAACAGGCATGTAAAATTTCATCCTGATACAAGCAGAAGTTTTTGAGTGTTAGTGTTAGTAATTTATATTTTTTATTACATTTACATTATTTAATTGGAGTAATAGTAATATNCTAGTTCCGGAGCAAATAGCTTAAAACGCGGACGGAGAGAGCCCGGGTTCGATTCCCCGCCCGGGAGAAATTATTTTTATGATAATTTTATATGATATTTCCAATAGTAATTAAATGTACATACATGAGAAAGATTGTCTTTTCGACTTCTTGTCGATTTTTTTTTTTTTAACTAAACTTTTTTCAGGTAGAAAAAGTATAGTTTTTGTAATATATGAATTGAAACAACTGCCTTTCTGTGAAAATTGGAATTTTAATTTCATTTGAACAAACAATAATAAATATTTACAAAAAATTATGTACAGTAAGTAAGTATGTACATATTTTTATTCTTAGGGGGGATTTAAAACAAAACTCGTGTAAGAATAAAAAGAATAAATCAGCGGGGTCACTGCTCAGCCTACTGTACTGTATTGTGTTGTGGTGAGGTAGAGGTGTGACGTGAAACAGTATCCAAGGGCCCAAGGTCTCGCCACACTCGGCTAAGTTCGGATTCCTTCGGGTGGCGTCGGAAGTTGAACTGCACCGAGTTTGCAGTTCCAAGCGATGTTAATACCGGCCTGCCCCCTCCCGCTGCCTGAACCAGTGAACCAAAGCACGAGCCGCCACTGGTATATATTATTATTTTTTTATTAGTGTATTTCAGCAACCCCCTAATTTTGGAGGTAGAGGCAAATGAGGCAATATTGCCTTATATACACTAAAAGGTACATACCGGATATTCGAAAGCGTGGGAACAACCCCCTAATAACTTTTTATAGGACAACTATTCCCCCTGCCCTTAAAATTGTGGATTTTGGGGATCGCAAAAAAATTTAATGAAAACCCCTACAGAGTGACACCTCATTTAAAACTTTAACTTTTATCGGCATTTTGAAGACAAATATGGCCGTAATGAGAAAAAAAAAGTTTACGCAAATATTGCATGTTCCATGTCACTTTAAAGTTTCCAGCTGGCCACATTGCAAACAAATATGGTGTAATTAAGACCAAAATTTTCTACGTAAGTTCTTTATATACAACAAATATTTTGATAGCCCTCTATAATCTGCATATTAATAATAGTTATACACATATTATCTTTGTTTCATAGGTTGATTAATCTCGACAAAACAACCATTGTTCGTTTTCCTAAATAATATTGTACGCTGCTTGATTTCCGACATAAGAACGTTTTATGATTAAAAAATAACCAACTATTGTAATTGGTGTTGCAGACCTGTAATTCAGGTGCTGTTTGATCGATCACTGCCAAATTTGAAAACATAAAAAATCTAGGTCAAATGGAATAAATGCATTGTATGGTGAATGTCGTGTTTAAATCCAATTGCAGTTTAATGCTGCATGAAACTTTATTGCATCTCATTCAAGAAGCCTTGAATCTATCGAATTACTAAACAATAACTTGACAAGATTCAGTTCTGCCAATCACTCACATCATCTTACAGATCTTAATATAGCAATATCAGGAAATAAACGATATATTTTCAGTGTTGAAGATTTACCGTTTATCTAAAACTCAGTCTTATTTCAAACCTAACCAGTAACTACACTAAAGCTTTGTACATTGTACAGACTGCCGAACCCAATAAAGGAAACGAGCGGAATGTAAGGTTTCTGCGCATGCCCAATCTGTGTTATGCTGTCGCACTTTAGACTGGGCATGCGCGGAGACCAATGCTTTATTTGATTCGGTCTGACAGTCTGGACGTGGCTTTAAGTATCCTTAATTTTTTTTAAACAGACAAGTATAAAAGTGTCCAAAACTTTTAATGTTAAGAACACGTATACGAACGTGAAACAACAAAGTTATATATTTACAACAAGTTGTATATTTACAACTACCTTATACAGAGGATGGTATCTTATTTTTAATGCTGCTCTGGAGCATTCCACTAGTTAGATAAACACTTCTTGTAACAAAATAAAAGCGTTAACGTTAAAATAATACGTCATGGAAAATACCAAGAGGAATCTTAAAGTAAATAAAGAGACAGATGTTGAGTATATATAGAGAAGAATCTTTGTTTAAGGTAGAAGCCATAGAACTGCAGCAAATAAATCGAAAGCAACTTGTAACTTTTCACTTAACTCGAAGCAATTCATTGTTTGTAACATTAATTTTCAAAAATAAACAGTAATGAAATGATCAGTTAAATAAAAATTATCAGTTAATTTTTAGAAGATCAAATGGATCCAGTTTTAATTTGATAATTATCAGTTACATCAGTTCATCAATTCTCATAATTGCTAATATGTAATTCTCAAAGAGCAATATTGAACAGATTTGCGTAAAAAAAATGCCATAATAGCTTTTACTTCATACAAAAAAAAAAATCAGACATATTAAAGTGGTTTAGGAAGAAGGGAAGGATTAAAGTAAATTAGATGTAGATTTGTAGATACTCCCTTTAACCTTTAGGTAAAGGTAAGGGAACACATTTTCTGTCTAGTTTGGCTTTTCTACTATCGGTAATTTTCGAAAAATAAGAAATTAATTACACTCCAAACCTTGAACTTTTTTTCTCTGCTTTGTACACTGAAGAAAATAGTACAGTTATATTAAAGGTGACAAAACACTAAAAATTGAATACTACAAGTATTTCTTTGATTATAGTTTCCACGAGCGTAAATGCTTTTTAATTGAAAACTTCAATTAAATTAAAATGATTAAATCAGTTTTCTTTACAAAAAACGACTTAATCAAGGACACTTCATATTACTGACTTCAATAATATATAATAAATACGTTGAATTAAAGAGGCGTAGATGGCGAAAAACAAAGTCGACCTTGGGATACCAGACACCATACCATCAAAACACACTAAACAGATCTTTCGGTCCAGAATCCCTCCACCATTTGAAATTGATATTCAGAACGAAAATTTTCGTGCGGTTAAGAGGGTTCCCTTTCAAGGTCTAAGATTAATAAAATTCCTAGTATTATCCTGTATATTTTTTTAGCACGAAATATCAAGTAATTTGATATTTTATATCACGTAGGAACGTTTTATCACTGACGCATCGGATGCATCATTGAATGTATGAGATAGAATATTGATTGAGGAACGGAGAGAGAAATGCAGAATCAAATAAGTGGTCAGAACACTTGGTTAAACCCAAGTGGTCCAACAGTCGTCTTCAACCACTTAAAGCATCGGAGCCGAGCAAAAATGTTTAAGGTTCGGAGTGTTAATTCAAATTCATTTCTTACTTTTTCAAAAGATACAGATAGGAAAAAAAAAAACAAATTAGACAGATAATGTTTTCCCTTTATCTACAGGTTAAATAAGGAAGTATCTACATTATGTCATGTTTTCTTTAATTTAAAACAAATAATAATAATTAAATCTTTACAATATTGCTTCAGATAATAAAATTTGAACTATGGTTCGAACTATTTATAATTAATTATTCTACGACTATTCTGTACGTTTTTCTCATCCACGTGCACACAAACACACAATTATTTATACCTATTATCTACAAAAGCACTCTGATTTTACTACGTTTTTATTATCTTGCTTTTTTTGACCGCGAACGCGGTTCACTGATTGGTTAGAACAAACCTAATGTGAATTGCTAGTCACAGATAGCAGATATATACGTTGCACATCAATAGAAATTTTAAATTCAATATACAGGGTGACTGGCGATAAAGTTTGGAAAAGATATAGGGCGATAGTACACCTCATACGGAACAAAAATCACCATATATACCATAGGTCAATTCTTAACCGTTCTCCCGCTAGGTCAAAATTACCGTATTTTCGTGGGGTGTCGTCCTTGCCTCATAAATCGAATTGTTGCTCCTAAAATATAAATGCTAGAATAATGATATTATTATCGTTGGAAAGCTTAGAAAATTTCCTAAAAGAAAAGTAANTTTCTTTACTCCCAGGAGTAATGAAAAGATTTTTTAAGTCCACGTAACGAAATAATTGGTTTTAGCTTTGTTTTCTAGGCTCTAAAGTTACTATTTCACAGCCTACCACGGAAAAAGTCAATTTATCGTAGAGATGTAAGTCTTTAGATAAGAATTCGCGCACTTGAGTTTTATCTTTCGATTCCGCTTAATATTAAGCGACGTGGTCGTAATTTACACTAGGGATAATTGATCGAGAGAAGCGAGGTGTTAGTTTCAACTCCTAACTCGATCGTTTGGCATATCGTCTATCTGTCTGTAAATTTGTTTGTTGCGGAGCAGCAACCAAGTTAATTTTTCTTCAAATTTGGCATCGAAGTTCCTTGAAGTTGTAAAAAATTGATGAATAAAATGGTTTATTTTATTTATTTATTTTTTATTTTATTTTTTTAGGCGAGGTCTACCGTTTACATAACTACTATTGGTAATCAAATGAGAATTCAAAATTATAATTCTAAGCATTGGTAACTGACTGGGCAACAACAAGCAGGGACATTTATAATATTGAATAAAAATATTGATTTTTAACCTCCTGTTACTTTCCAGGATTTTAAAGGTATCAAACGCATTAAAACATCACCTTAAAACCACAAGCAACAAGCAATTATGTATATCACTTACACTCAGAAGAAATATTGAGTTACATCCTCAAAAATGCTTTACGGTAAATGTTATGTATACAACTCTGAGTGTCATCAACAGAGACAAAAGACGCAGCATCAAGCGGTATTTTTGTAAAATATAAAGCTGGTGTCAAGGCGTTGAAAGATGTTTAAAATAAAAACTATGAATAAATAACCAAAATAAACAAAGACTGGTTTATGGTTTAAAGAGGAATGTTCAATGTACAGGCCAGTATACAGTATACACTGAGGAAGTTTGTTCCGCAACATTGTGTATGAGGTGTACTATCGCCCTATATCTTTTCCAAACATTATCGCCAGTCACCCTGTATATTCATAATCAAGATACTAAAAGAATTTTGTTGGGTTTAAGTCCTATGCATATACACAAATTGTATTCTATGAATTGTAATAAAAGCCTTTTTGTAAATGTAGTGCGATGAGGAATGCAATATTATTTCCTCTCTCTCTTTCTTAGCTTTTAAGCGATTCCAACGAGCAAAACCAAACTTAAACAAAATACAAGAGTCGGTAAAAGACTGGAATTAACTGACAGACACTAAGCTAACAAATTTAAAAAATAAAAACAATTATTCTAAAGGCGAGCGGTGTGCAAAGGGGGTGGTTGAAGTGGTCCGGCAATTAAGACTTGATTGACTGGTTTTACGGTGACAGGTACCTCAACCCTCAACGACCAATATTCTAATTAGTCATAAAAGGTCTTACTTGAAAAATAAAATGCAATAAACTACTTAATTAAGCAATATCTGCAATTAAATTCTTGCGTCAGGTAATTAATTATGTATATAAAACCGAAATAGACTGTCAAGAAAGCGGACATTCACCTTATAGAGAGGTAGCACCGGTTTGTTTTTTAGAAATTTATTTAAAAATATTTTCAACAATTCCAGAGAATGGTTGTGAATATACCTAAAGATGATTCAAAAAAGTATAATATATAGAGACAGAATGCATAGAATGAAATCAAAGCCAGCAAACTAAATTTGGAATTTAATATCGGCTTGAGGATAAAATTTGGTGTTAGCATTTAAAGATGTTAAGTATTAATAGTATATTATGTTACTAGGCTGTGAAGTGAGTTTTTTCTTTACCGCGGCAATTACATTTACTGTCGAGCGAAGCGAGACAGGAAATATGCCAAAGGTAAAGAAAAAACACTTCACAGTCGTGTAGCATATGCTATTTTTTCCGAGGTAGCAGACAATAAAAAACATTAAATATTAATCAATAATCAATATAATAATAACAAATATTAGTTTAAACTTAAGATTAAAAAAAAAGAAACCTTAAAAAGAGGTTACACTATAAGAAAAGATAAATAAAACGCATTGACATCTAGCGGAATTCAATCGTACTAAGAGCCACATTAGTAAGAAATCAGCGCTCCTACGGAAGTTTTGACAAGTTCTTGTAGTACAATAAAAATTTTTTGCGTCCTAGGACGTAAAAAAATTTTTCTTTACTCCCAGGAGTAATGAAAAGATTTTTTAAGTCCACGTAACGAAATAATTGGTTTTAGCTTTGTTTTCTAGGCTCTAAAGTTACTATTTCACAGCCTACCACGGAAAAAGTCAATTTATCGTAGAGATGTAAGTCTTTAGATAAGAATTCGCGCACTTGAGTTTTATCTTTCGATTCCGCTTAATATTAAGCGACGTGGTCGTAATTTACACTAGGGATAATTGATCGAGAGAAGCGAGGTGTTAGTTTCAACTCCTAACTCGATCGTTTGGCATATCGTCTATCTGTCTGTAAATTTGTTTGTTGCGGAGCAGCAACCAAGTTAATTTTTCTTCAAATTTGGCATCGAAGTTCCTTGAAGTTGTAAAAAATTGATGAATAAAATGGTTTATTTTATTTATTTATTTTTTATTTTATTTTTTTAGGCGAGGTCTACCGTTTACATAACTACTATTGGTAATCAAATGAGAATTCAAAATTATAATTCTAAGCATTGGTAACTGACTGGGCAACAACAAGCAGGGACATTTATAATATTGAATAAAAATATTGATTTTTAACCTCCTGTTACTTTCCAGGATTTTAAAGGTATCAAACGCATTAAAACATCACCTTAAAACCACAAGCAACAAGCAATTATGTATATCACTTACACTCAGAAGAAATATTGAGTTACATCCTCAAAAATGCTTTACGGTAAATGTTATGTATACAACTCTGAGTGTCATCAACAGAGACAAAAGACGCAGCATCAAGCGGTATTTGTGTAAAATATAAAGCTGGTGTCAAGGCGTTGAAAGATGTTTAAAATAAAAACTATGAATAAATAACCAAAATAAACAAAGACTGGTTTATGGTTTAAAGAGGAATGTTCAATGTACAGGCCAGTATACAGTATACACTGAGGAAGTTTGTTCCGCAACATTGTATAGGAACTTTCAAAACAGTCCCGATGCACAGTACTTTGATCCGAAACGATTCTTAATTGTTCAGAAATACCATTTTTGTTTTCTAACCAAATCGAAAGTATGATACAATGTTGTGCAACTTTCGCAATGGGAGACGGGAGACGTATTCAGAGACAGTTCGAATTAGTTATGCTCGTTTATAAATGTCATCTGTCTGTGGAGCTCTGAGAAAACTCCAATTTTTTTTTTTTTTTTTTTTTTTGTGCATATTTCCGACAAAAATGTTTTCTTGCCAATACTTTTTTCCTCTTGACAAAAATCTTGGAGCTCCCGAGTTACGGCCCCCTAAAAATATTTAAAATTTGACTTTTTTATATCAACACCCGGAAATATGATTGGACCACAGATACGCATATCTTTGCCTTATTTTAAGGACCTATTTCGATACCTTTAAAATGATACACAACTTGAAAAAGACAAAAAATATCAAATATTGCTATCTATTCGGAATATGATGGCAGAAATTTTGAGTGTTTAAGTCCGCAATAGTTTTTCTGTTTTTGGGCAATCAAATTTAACTGGTAGATATACCAAATTTCAAGTCTATAGCTTCAGGCATAGACGGGAGATATACTCCAAGATGCGACGGACGGACGGACGTACGAACCACCAAAAGCATATCGAAACTGAAAAGAACCGAATAGAAAAAAGCCGGAGAAAACTTTATGGGAAAATAATTCCAAAGGGATTATATTTAGGAGTCAAGAAACACATGCAATTTTAATAACAACAAAGAAAATTCTGTCACTTTTCAAAACAAACAGGTTTGACAGTAAAATATAAACAAAACAAAATAATAAATAAATACTCCAATCCAACATACTCCCCCTTAAGCTTGGAAACGTGATGTGGAAAGCTTAGGTAATACTTGTGGAGAGTCAACTTCTAGACTGTATAGCCTCTGGAAACGACGAATCGACTCCCCCTCTTGAGTCTTTATCCTTGCCACTCTGCACACTCCATCAGCTCCAGTGAATGTTTCCACAACTTGAATATGGGTACGAATAGTGAGTTTATCTGCAATCATAGTATAACAGATGGGGCAGGTAAATGGGTCTTTTAGAAGATGTGTCATCCGATGTAGGTTAATAGCCCCATGATGTCCAGTTTTAAAATCGCATACGTCGCAAGAGTAAGGTTTCAGACCTTCATGAATAGCAAGCCCACGCCTTTTCAAAGTAAACTTATCCCTGTATTTATGCTTGAAGATCTTACAGCGATGGCGCTTCAAGCCTAAATGTTTGTTTTCAATATGCCTTTTCAATCGGCTTTTAATCCTCTCTCTACAAGGACAATGATGACATTTATAACAATTCTTATCATGCAGGTCGAGAACTGATAGAGTTTTAGAAGGAAGTAAGGTTAGATCATTGTTATTGCTTCCTGATAAATCTATGATTTCAAATGGAGAATTATCAGCATCAATAACTTTATGGCAGTCCAAATCAGCTATATAAAGGGGGCCAATCTCAGGCTCTTGTTTTACTGAGACAGGGAATGCTTCATCAATGTAATTTTTAACATCTCCATGTTCAACTGGTAAAATTAAGGTGTCTGCCATGTCATCCTGAATATAGCCTATAGGGTCTTGTTTGATTCCATTCACATTATTCGAGAAAGTTTTACTGCATTCATCAGGAATAGCATCAAAATTAATAGGTAAAACTAAGTCTGTATCGCTATTCTGAGTTAAGTCAATGGGTCCTATCTTGATTTTAATTACATGTTTATTAAGAGTTTTGCTGTTATCGTTATTAGTTGAAGTTAGTGACTTACCGTCATGTTTTGGGAGTTCCAACTTTGTCAAAACTATCTTTTTCCTGGCTGGTTTATCCGCCTTTTTGTTTTCCTTCGGAATGCCGCCAGTCTCTGATCGCTTTACAAAGTCTTCAACTCTCCATTTCTTTATGAGGTACTCCTCCCGATATTTTTCAGAAGAATTGATTTCATCTTCGATGTCCTTGTCAGTCGAAGCCGCGTCGGCCGAGATACCTTCTAAAATTTGTCGATCTAATTCGAACAACCGTTTAGTTTTGTCTTCTAAAAGTACTAAGGTCTCGGTCAGCGCCTGTACTTTTCCTTCCTCCTCTTCTGCAACTAGAAGTGAGTCCAGCTTCTTCAAGGCGAAAGTCACCGATGTTCTAGTGCCTTTTCTTTGTTTCTTTATAGCTTCGATATTGCTATCCATATCCCTTTTTTCTTTTTTCTAACTTCTTTTCTTCAATTTACTGCTGTCTGTCAGCAGTAAATTGAACACTAATGAAAAGAACCGAATAGAAAAAAGCCGGAGAAAACTTTATGGGAAAAGAATTCCAAAGGGATTATATTTAGGAGTCAAGAAACACATGCAATTTTAATAATAACAAAGAAAATTCTGTCACTTTTCAAAACAAACAGGTTTGACAGTAAAATATAAACAAAACAAAATAATAAATAAATACTCCAATCCAACAGAAACCCTTAAAAATATCATGGAGACGGGTATTGAATTGAACAGTATTAGTATTGAGACATGCGCAGAAGAAATGATGAGCAGAGATATCATAACCTAATTTATAAAATGAATGGTGATATAAATCAAATGTTTATTGTCAAACAGTAACAGTAGCGTAGTTGTTTAGGGGCCCGCACACAACTCTTTATTTCTATTGTTAATGCATGACAGGGAGAGCCTATACACACTTCCAGCCCCACCCGTACTGCGGGTTTTGTTCGCATGAAACGATTGTCGAAGACTTTTACTTCATTTTTCAATTAATTTTTTTTTTTAAAAACTATGATACTCTGAGTATAACACCAAAGGTATATTGTTTCATAATTGTATTATGTGTTTTGTTGTTTTTTTACTTTCTCATATAAAGAGAAAGTATTGTGATAGCGCGAAAATTAAATTTTAAGATTTTGATGGATTTACATGTTTTGAGGTACCCTGAGTCCAAAAAAGTAGTTTTTAAAAATGTGTCTGTCTGTCGTCTGTGCATACGCCTGGATGGAGCCTAAACTACTGGGCCGATTTTGACGAAATTTAGCATACATGTTCAGAATAATCGCACCCCGAGGAGAAATCGAGAAATGAATTTTAGCTCCAAAATTATTTCTAAAAAACGGTCCCGACGATTTTGATTAAAAAAAAACCTAAAATGTAGTTAATTTAAATACGAATCTCACGATATAAGCCGTTTTCCCGGGAAAAATGTAGCTTAAAACACGGATAGAGAGAGCCCGGGTTCGATTCCCCGCTTAGAAGAAGTTATTTGTATGATAAATTTTGATGAAATTTTCAATAATAATCATGTTTTTCTACGATAACATGAAAACTAATATATGAGGGCTAAATAATTATGAATTGTATAAGTAAGAAAATTTGTCTGAGTTGTTTCAGACCGACTTTTCCTCCTGTTGTTACTAGTGCAATGTAGTAATTCTAAAATTCTGCAAAGTATTATTCTATGTGATGCATAAATAAATACCGTATTGCATCAAATATAAGACGCCCTCGATTATAAGACGTAACCCGATTTACGAACCAAAAATTTGGAAAAACATTAATGCATCGCACATAAGAAGGCACCCTTGCTTCAAAGGGAAAAGCTTCAGTTCTCTTTTTTTGATAACTTGGACTTAATGAACGCCTAAATTCTGAACGTCAAATTTAGGCAGTCTAACATGGATATTGTTGGGATATTGAATCATTATTTAGATGTACGGTGCCTTTAACTCTTTATTTAGAAGTAAGATAGACACCATGCTGGCAGCGAAATAGTAAGGTTATATTTTGCAAATAAAATTTTGAAGCTATCAAGAAATAAATAGGTACAACGGAATCCCTTTCACCCAAAATCGCATCAGAAATTGAAACCGTTAAAATTTCCCAAAATTGGTGAAATAAAGATGGGCTCGAAAATGATATCCCGGCAAAATTCAGACAATTGAAAATAAAAAGTAAAAATTATGTTTTGAGTGGTACTCATGAAAAGAAGCTCGTAGAAAAAGGTTGTTGGATCCGTTGCACTTGAATACATTGATTATAAGACGCATCCCGATTTTCTTGATGAAAAAAGTGCTTCTTATATTTAAGTAATATAAGGTACACCATTTTTAGACTTAATAATGACCGGAGGTCGAAAAGTTGTCAACTAAATCCCTGGTTGAAATTAACTACCCTTATAAGAGGATCCCCCATATATGCTCATTTGAAATAAAAGGGTACTACCACCGACCATCATAGAAGATTCAGGCTTTCTCAACTACAATATTTTAATTCTGTTAAAAATTATTTTACAAATACTGTACTACAATGTAATAATAACTAACTACTATAATGTAATAATAAAATTTAAAAATTCTAATGCTAAAAAATGCTAGTAATTTATTATCTCTCATTAAAACGTATATAAAATCGTACTCCTACAAGCCTATTGGTCCAATTGACCAGTAGAAAAAACTCAATAGCTGCCCTTTGATTCCCAAACAATGAAAACTTCTCTGAATTAAAATAAAAGAATAAGTTTAAAGTAATGTCTATGTCACTAATGCAATAGGCTAAACTAGAATTGACTACATCGTTTAAAATCGTATAATAATTCCATATTATTTGCAATGATGCAAATAAGTTTAGCCTATAAGTTTCGAAATAAGCTAAATTCTCATTCATTCTTTGAACAGTCTTTTAAACAAGAAGCTGAATATTAGTCAAGCAACTAAATTTAAACGTCAATTTTAATTATTTAAACAAAACATAATAAAATTAAATTAATAGTTCATGCAGTCTTGCACAACTCCCTTCTTTGGAGCAAAAATGGGGCGAAAACAAGTCAGCACACCTCTACTTCAGTAATAGTTTAAACTTATTCCACTTTAAATTACTTCAAAAAATTTTTGGTTTTAAAATAACTCTCTTAAAAGAGCTTTTATAACTATAATATGTACAAAATACAATTAGGCGTTGGTGATAGATATTTTTATATTATGTAAATACATACATACTATATAATTACATACTCATTTCATTACTCATTAAAGTTTTGTTTTTACGTTTAGAAGATTAACAGTTTAGCTCGATGAATTGGGAGTTAGGGTTATATAAAAGACTTGTAGACTGTAAACCCTGAAATACCCAAAAACATTGGCCAAATATATTGAATAAATATTTTAAGAATAAAACCCGAAATACAAAGAAAGAAGTGATAAGAATATTTAAGATGTCCTTGTCATTGGAATTCAATAGCTTATATAACATTATATAACGTACTATCGTAAAAGCGAGAGTTGAAACATCGTCAATTAGAAATATTACACAAAATTTATACTATGTATTATTGAAACACAAACTTTTTAAAATCCGTAATAATAGCAATAAAATCAATACACAAAAAACGATTTCACACGTAATTATAATATCAATATATATTTCATATAATGTGTAAATGTGTATACATAATATACAGTGTATCCCGGTTCTGGACCGACAAACTTTAGTTAAACATGGTTCTTTTCTAAGTTCCTTTCTATCTTATTTTTAAAATGTTTTAGTAAGCGTGACTTAGACTCGATAAATTGATAATATTATTAGAACTGATTAAATTATAAATTTTACACCGCCTGAAAGATCATGAAAATTTCTGCTATTAAATTCTATTTTTAGTCTAACTTTAATTAGTTTGAACTTGAAAATAATTAAATTTAAGCAATAATAGAAACTTTTTTATGTTGTTTTATAGAAAACATTATATAGAGCTCGAATAAACTCCCTCATTGGAATTGATAGATTGGTGCAAAACCTTTTAAAGTTTACATCTTTACTAAATGTTTTGGCGGGGGGGGGGAGGGGAAAAGTATAGAGTTCAACTCCTCTTTTTACCTGCCGATGGTAGCAGTTGCAGAAAATACCAAAAAAAAAAAAATAATAAAGTTAAAATTAATATTTAAAAAAAAAAATCTGAACGAAAAATTAACTTCATAAACAATAAATATACTTTATAAAAAAGATTTGGTTATAGAAATATGTACTGAAATTTTACACCAAACGATGTGAGGCAGCAAATTGCCTCCTGACCGAAAACTCCTGCACACGACGACTATTTTGTAAATGATAAGAAAACCAGAAAAGACAAATAAAGGTAGTAAAGATAGAGGTTCTAAAATATAAAAAAAAGAAAAGGAAGCTAAATAATAAGAATAATCTGTGTGCATATATAAGTTGCCGGTCAGTTTCAAATAATAAATAATATTAAATTAGGTGTATAATTACTGTAGTAAATAGGGATATTTTATGTGAGTGTGAGTAAGTTGGCCAACCTGTTGCGTCGCTTGGGGAAAGTGTCGCGTCCTTATTGAGTCAAGTAAATCACTATCTAGCGTCCGTTGCGTTCAGTCAGTTAAGTCAAATGTATTAACGTATATGTGAATGAGTGTAATATAAACCATCCTGAACATTATATCTATATTGAAAAGTGAACCGTTTTATTATTCACGCCTTCATATCTTCCCTCTATCCACAAACACGCCCGTACAAACAACACAGATATTATTTTGTTGTTTATAATTTTGTTTAATTACTACATTACAAAAGATCAAGTGAGATAATAATAAATAATTACAAATAATTAACTTTCTTAGTATAATACAATTTGATGGATATAAAAGATTTTGAATTATAAAATAAAAATGTGAAGTTTTAGAAAGATAGGTGGGGCCCCAAAGATAATAGACAGAAGATAAATAAAGTAAGTAAAGCTTAATTGAAAGGTGTGAGAAAAAAACAAATAAGAGAGAAAACTTGAACTGAAACACCAGATCTGGCTTTGGTAAATGATTATATTAGATGGATAAAAAACTAAAGCTTAACTCTTTGAATTCAAAAGAAAATTAGATTCTGAAATATTATATAAATTCTCTAGGATGACTATGACTTTTTTTTGTTTGTTTTTATATCATTGCAAAGGCAACCACATTTATTTAAAATAAAATAAATATTTGTAAAGATTTCTAGATCTTTAAAGAAATAAAATAAATGTAATGATTAAACAGAAAAAAATAATTATACCAATAAAAAATGAATTAAACAATTAATTAAAAATAAAGTCAGCTATTTTTTATTAAAACTAAACACTAAGCTTTAAAAAGAAACTTTTAACTTAAAAAATAATTTCTATTTGAAGTATTGATGAAATTTAAAAAAAAAGTCCAGCTGTCATCTGAGATAGAGTTGAAGAAGGGGAGAGGGAACAGTGACTAAAATTAAAATAGCAGAAATGATATTTATATTTAAGAAATATTCAGATCTTTCAAGCGGTATATCATTTATCATTTAAGTTTAATTAGTTCCAATAATATTACTTCAAAATATAATATTGAGTCGAAGTCACGTTTTACTGAACATTTTAAAAATAAGATAGCTAGAAAACAAATGAGAATAGAAACATAGTTAAATAACTTTTTTTACTCCAAATTACCTGTACTATCCAGTGGTGCAACTATAAGCCTGCACAAGCCCCTGGTGGGGCACCCGAATTCAATGTACTAATGTCGATGGGGGGCCCCTGTAGAGCATAATAAAATAATTTTAAGTACCTTTTAATCATTTACCATTTATCTAGCCCCATTCAGTTCTGAATGAAAATCTGTTTTTTTTTTTTTTTTGCTTAATTTTCTTTTGCAGGGGCCCCAAAGAGTTCTTGCAGGGTGCCCCTAATGTCCTAGCTACGCCACTGGTACTATCAAAGCCCAAGGTGTGTCTGTCCTTGGACTTTAATAATACAGGTAATTTGGAATAAAAAAAAAAAAAATTATACAAACCATGGTTTATTCTCATTTGAGATATATCCCCACCAACTGAGTAACAGTATGCTTGCAGGCGGATAAATCTTGTGAAGCAGTCCTTAATCACCTCACCAGGAAAATAGCAGGAGCCCTTAGCAAAATAGAAGGAGACCTTAGCAAAATAGGAGTCTTTAGCATTTTGGGTAGACTTAAGCATTTTTAGACAAAGAAGGGTCATTTAATTAAGTCCAAGTTGAAAGTTTTTGTTAAGCCTCATGGAAACAGGGTGCTAACCAAGTGACGAATGACTGGATCAATTTGATGTTAGCTATTTTGAAGTTAGCTATAAGCTAGATAGCTGGATAATTTGATGTTAGCTATAAGCTGAGGCACTAAGAAACAATGTTAGCGTTCAAGCAGTCATTAAGAAAGGGTGCCCCCATGGCCCACAGGGGAGTTCTTTCTTTCTTTCTTGAGTTAATCCAGAAAAAAATGTGGTAATTCCTTTAAAAAGAAAAGAAATCTGAACGGACGGTGGTTGGATACTACATGTGGGAGAAAAGAGACTAGAGCTATCAAATACAGGTAAAGAACCTTGGAGTTATGTTGGATAAGAAACTTACCTGGGCAAGTCGCTTAGAAAGCAAAGCATCCCAGGATTCTGGGTGTTTAGAATAGAATAGAATAGAAAAATATTTGTATTTAAAGCAAATAAGCTTTATACAAAGGGGTGTAGCCAAATTACATCAAATTATAAATAACCAAGAAATCATAAAGAGCATTAACGACAAAAATTGAATTAACAATTACTCCTCCAGGATAAAAGATCTAGTTTTGAGAATATTTAATACATAATAAAATATGTTTTTACTATTGTTTTTGTTTTGGTAAGTTAATATGGAAGCAACATTAGTCGTGTCTGCCCATTCCTCACTAACTACGTGCATTGGAAGAAAGGATTTTCTTTGGAGCTCATATATTGGGCATCGTAAAAAAATATGACCTATATTTTCTTGCTCCCCAAGATTACATATCGGGCAGATTTCATTTGTTTTTATTTTGTGGAGCATCCCTCTAATTGTTAATTTTAAACTATCGAAACCCGCTGTTCTAACCTGTGCAAGGATACATTGTACTGAATAAGGTAGAAATAATGATGTGTTTAGGTAATGATAGTCGGGGCTATTGCAGCTTGTTAATATTCGGTATAAACTGGAGTAAGATGAGGTTTGTATTCTGTCCAAGTCTTTTTGTCTAAGTTTTAATCCGTATGCTGTCTGTGTGTTTTGTATAAATGTCGAAGAGAACGGTGCTGTTAGTACTAAGTTAGGGTCAACGTCTATTGTGGCTAGCAACTGCTTTACTTGAGAAACCCAGTTATATTTTACTGTATTACCTTGAACCGAATCTAAGTATATTAGACGATTAAAGCACTGCTTCACAAGACTATCGTCCTCCAAGCAATGTATTCTGTTTATAAACTTTAACACTTGACCGAGGATTTTAATTGAAATATGTTGAACGTCTAACTCTTGCCTCACAATATTTTTAAAGAAGTAGTTTTGTAGAGCTTCTAATTGCTTAAGGTATCGAAGAGACCATATCGGAGAGGCACACAAGAGAGTTCCAAGCACGGATGCGTTATATACTTGCTTGACAGCTTTAAAAGAGCGATTGGATGCTTTAGCAAGAGTTTCTTTAACTGCACCAGATATGGCCCTGCAGCGTGCTACTGTATATTTAGTATTTTCTTCGAATAACCCTCTTTTGGTAAAATATACTCCAAGGTAATTAAAGCTAGTCACTTCCTCAAGAATTTGATTATTATAATAGCACTTGGGGCATGGTGTTCACTCTGGGTGTTCAGAAGGGCTATGGGCCCCTCATGGGGTCTCAAGCCCAAAGCCGGCAGATAGCTTGGCAAGAAGGCACTGGTTCAACCCTTTTGACACCAGAAACCCTTGTGGGCATCTCACACTGTTTCATAAATATAGCACTGAAAGACTCCCTGCTTAGAGAATTTCAGAAAACTGAGCAGGATTCACCCAAGATGAGACAATCCAAATTATATCTAAATGAACTCTCTTCAAACTCGGAAAAAGTACATACCCTAATGATGTAAGTAAATTTTACAAAACTAGATGGTTAATTTATGTTGTTTTTATTAAACTCTACCTAACTAATTTCAATCTAAATTTTAAGGTTTGTCATCACTTCCAGTTGATATATAAAGCTTGGATGATCAGAAGAACCTTGTTAAGGCCGGGGGGGTCTTGGATTATCAAATATGATGCTGTTAAATTGTATTATACATACATAAAAAAGATAAATAATATTATTACAATAACAAGTCCATTAGTGAGTGAAAAACATTAATATCTAATAACAGTTCAGAAACCAAAAGAAATTGATGAAAACCATCACTAATTTTCTTCTGAGTTATTGATGAAGTGTTTTTTGCATGCTAGTAGTAGTACCTCAGTGGCATTCAGATTACCAGGTTCAGATTATTGAGCTTCTACTCTACCAACTTTTAACTAACACCACTACTTTAAATAGAATTATAACAAACTAAAGAATTAATTAAAGCAATTTCATCAAGAATTGGTTAAAATTTAGTTTAGAACAAGTTGACAGAGAATAAGAGTACTAAGATGAGGATGCCTCCCTTCTTCAACTAGGATACCAAGTCTTTATCTAAACTAGAAGCCCTAAGCAAATCCTTATCAATATTTTCCTACTAGAACATACCAGCAGACACTAGCTTCTTTGTCAACCTTTAAGATTACATTATCTGTTAAAGTTTTAATAATTATCTAAACTCAAAGTATCTTTTCTAGTTGGAAAAGACATGTAAAGATTTGACTCTAAAATAATTCTCACGAAGATAAATATTTAGTTTTCTTTTAAAGCAGTTAGATGTCTGAACATTGTACATGGCCCTACCATTTCTCCCAGTACATTATTATTTAAACCATGAATTATCCTTTATATAAAACCAAATATCTGGCTGATCAGTTAATGATAACAAATTCAAGGAAACTTTACAAGACAATTTCTCGACTTCATTGCAGTGGTTTTTGCAAGTGAATCTATCTCCCAGTTGTCTTACATTTTCACTTGGTACTGACTGTAGCACTGATTGGGTATTTTAATTAAGAAATAAATGTAAAAGGTGCTAAAGAAATCTGTCACTTAGTTCAGATAACTAAAGTTAGTAAACGGCAAATTCTCTTTTGTACAACGAAAATATATTAATTTACAAATACGTAGAGCCAATAAAATACAGGCTACAGTAAAAGCGTAGGAACGAAGTCTTTACTTTGCCAAGATAAAGACAAAACCTTTAAAAGCCATACATTTTTAGAATTAAAGATGTGGATCAATAAGCTGGCAGTCTTCCCTACTTCCTAATAGAGGGGCTAAGTTAGTAACAAATATCTAAAACTAAGATCTAGTATACTTGTAGAAATTTAAACAACTAAGCCTAATAAAGGTTTACCGGCTTATTTCACTTAGAGTAAACAGCGATAAGCAGTGATTAATGTATCACGAATACGAATTAACTTACATAAGAGATAAGAGTCTAGTAAACAAAGACTTATCAGTAGATGAAATAATTAATAAGCGCTACGATTTTAATTTAAAAAGTTTGTAGCGAACTAAATTTAACCATTATGCACCGAATGGACTCAAGTAAATAATAATAAGTTAAATTAAAAAAAAAATAATAATAACATACCTGAAGTAGGGTTAAAGTCGAAACGGAAATTAAAAATCAAAGAAATAAGTCTTTTTTATATGAATTCAACAATGACAAAAGTTCGTAATTTTTACGGCTATAATCTGAATGCAGTTTTTTTTTAAAAAAAAAAATCGGTTGAAAAATAACGAGTAAGAACACGACCGAACCAGAACAAGTTCTAAACAAGACTGAATTTTGAAATGGAGAATGACAACTCGTGGAGGCTCGGAGCCGGTACTGTATGAATTAACCTGGGTTTTAACAAAAACTACAAATATCCAAGTTCATTTGTAAACAAGAAATGCGGGTTTAGTGTAATTCTTAAATTTTTTTTTTTTAATGGTTTCGTAGTAGACCGTCCTCGAAACCCTATGCCGAGGGTGATGTGTCTTTTCTGTACATCAGGGGTGCCCACGAGGGGGGTATAACGGCGCACAGTGCACCGTTGAAATTTTTTTTTTGGGGGGGGGCATGT
>KZ652013.1:12297-43368 GCA_001010745.2 Gerris buenoi
TGTATTGTTTGTTTTTTAAAAATATAATTTTGGTACCTCAAAGTACAGGGGTACAAAAATATCAAAGTTAATCTTTTAAAATATGATGTATATCGTTGGAAAGCCCTTGAATAGTAAATTAATTTTTGTTATATTCAATTTTGTGATATTTTTAGTTTTGAGGTGGGTAAAATTGAATAAAAAAAAAACCTGTTTAGCTTCTATGATTTTTTGTGCTGGGTTATTTGTTTATTAAATTTATTATTTTGTGCGCTAACTTAAATTTATTATTTTGTGCGCTAACTTTTGGCGCATTTTGATTTGTTTCTCCAAAATGTTGGTTAGAACCAACGTTAATAAATATTTACTGGAACAGCCCCACGCCGCGCCGTTCCAACTTTTTAATTATTTTTATTAATTATTTTTCTGGCAAACCTGGTCCAGATCATTATACTGGTAATTACCGATAAAATACTTCACACGGGTGAATGTTTTGGGTCGGGCTGCCCCTGTTTAAGGCACTGATTAATAAAACTTCCATATCACATTTCTCATTGCGAATTTCACCTTCATTTGAGGCATCTTCAGTCCTATAAAAGCAGATTATTTTTTATATTTATATATGAAAAAGTATACACGTAGATAGATTATTACACATATAGTAGATAAAACAGAGTGCTGGGTTACAACTGCGCAACATCAAGAAATCAATGAAGTATGATAAACTCAAAAATGGAGTATACTGAAATAAAATAACAATATGGTGATACAATGTGAAGTGGCTGGAACTCTCCACTACGGAGGTAGTAAAAGAGACTACGTTCGAACAAGTGGTTCGTCCTACTTGTCATGATCCTGTTGAAGGACAAACTACTACTACTACCTCTACTGACTCGCATATCACATATATAGATAGAGTGCGAAAAAGAAAAAAAGGGAAGAAATTCAGAATTTCTTAGAAGCGATAAAAATTGATCTTTCACAAGAGGCTTCTTTCAAAATAGAAAATACTATTTGAAAGCGCTGATATTTGGCTTACTCATGATATATCATGCATGTTTTGAAGAAAATGTGCGGTTTAAAATAACTTATACAATCAATATTGGCACGGAAAAATATTATAGGAGGGGGAAGGTCGGATACAATATACAAAAAGTCTGGAAGGAGATTTATTGACCTCATTCACACAAAAAGAACCCTGTATAAGAGGGTCCAGTTGATTCATGTTGTGGACCATTTGGAAGCCAAAATGTTTATAGAGACAAATTTAACAGCTTTTAAATTAAACTTATATCATTGGATGTAAAAAAATACTCATGCGGAATAATAGGGCGGCGATTAGTCTAACAAATGAAACGCCGGATTTATATAAATTCACCCATCTGGAGGGGGCAAATCACTACTATTATTTGTTAATAGAATCCTTTTTAAAACCGATTTCCTCCTTGATCATTTCTCCTTCTATGAAATAGCTTTAATAATATTGATTTCATTTAATTGATGAGTAAATAGTATGTAAACTATGGGAATTGTGATATTTTGAGATTATGAATCATCCCAAAAATAAATAATTAATTTAAGAGAAGAATACTTAGAATTTAATTATGTAATTAGCTCATTCCTGGAGAAAATGATGTTTTCTGGGAAATTAAATTGATTGTTTTTAGGAAGGACGTCTAAATGAAGAATATTATAAGGTTGTTTTAAGTATAAATATGATTTTTTTTTTTTTTTTTTTTTTTTAAATTAATTAATTTATTTTATTTTTTACATAATTTACTTTCAATGTTCAATGTTCACTGTTGCATAGGTATTTAGATTCCATGTTAAAATATGATAATTAGTTAAATTAATAATTTAAATTTGAGTTGTCCAAGTTGTATTTTATTATTAAAAGGCCACCTCCCTTCTTTTTAAAATTTCAAATTTATTTATATTTCTCATTTCTCTAATGATTTAAAAGGTTGCTTATCTGACAAAGACTGGTCCCCCAAACATGTTCTTTGAGACGCAGGACGTAGGGCTATAATTTCAGTTTGTTTTCATGACGTTGTTTTCTTCTTTTATAACTTGTCAGCCAGGAGTGTGTGATGACTTATGACGTAAGTTGACCACTCTCTTGAGGCCATCTAATGTTATTAGTTCACCAAATCGGGGGAGGGGGGGGGGAGTTGTAATCTTTATACATATATCTTCACTTATTTTCCTTAAAGCTGGAGTGTCANTGAGGCCATCTAATGTTATTAGTTCACCAAATCGGGGGGGGGGGGGGGGAGTTGTAATCTTTATACATATATCTTCACTTATTTTCCTTAAAGCTGGAGTGTCATTTTCAAAGGGAACTTTTCCTTAGTAGTAAATGGGTCGGATGTTTTTGATAAGCTGATTTTTTTTTTTTTTGGATAAGAATAAATAAAATTTACTGCATCATAAAATCATATGATAAAAAGAGAAGTGTAAATGGCTTTTTAGTCTATAAAGGTTAAACGTCGTGTATGTTGATGGGATAAATCTTTGTTTTGACAACTTGTGATCCTTTCTCATGTCCTGAGGGAAGGATGAACTTAAACCGCTTTACCTTGAGAGCGTAAGCTTTGAACTCGACTTACAGTAATCTAGTTAGAAAGTTTGAGATACGATAAAAAACAATACGTCATGCCGTCATGCCACAAATTCTCTCGATTTTAGTTAACTCGCTTGAATTTCAGATTACTTTATGTGCATACTTCATCCAGTAAGAAACACAATTTCAGCTCTGTTAGCTCTGGGAAAAAATATATTAATATTTTATCTACTCACGGCAGAAAAATTAAACATTACATAACTGTTTTTGGGCTGGAAAGTACTATTTCACTGATTTGTCATTAAAATATTAAAAACAGGCAGGAATGTAGTCAAAACAGTCAGGAAAATATTTTCTCTGCCTAGGCAGGGAAATATTTCCCTGCCTAGGCAATAAAATAGTCAATAAATAAATGTTTTAATAATAAAATAATTTGTTTATATTTGTTAATTCTGTTAAATGAGTTCAATAAATAGTAGATCTTTAATTTAAAAAAATAGCGGAATCACTGGCCAAACTGCAGCTTCATGTAAACATCCAACATTCATATTATTATTAATGAAGTCATTCTAGATTATAGTAGCTATTTTTCTTGATTTATCCTGGTTATTTCTTTAATTGTAAGCAATAGAAGATATCTTTAATACTTTTAGTAATTTTTTAGTAAAAATATAAATAAATATTTTATATTGTGTGCATTATTCATTCAGAAGTTACGTGTGTTTTGTATTTTGTTGTTATAGATTCAGTTTGCTTTTCACTTATTGTTTTATTATTCCCAAGTTTCTTATTTGAACATTAATTTTAGTTAATACATTTGTTATATGTTATTATCTTTATTAATATGACACATAGTTATTAACCATGTTATAATTGACCGAGCGTAGCGAGGTCTCTGTTTTAACTCGACCGTTTGGCATTTCGTCTGTGTGTCTGTCTGTCTCCTAATTTTTGTAAACCGACTGTCTTTGCGAGGGAGGCCGCAGGCCGACCGAGCTGTGGTGTGGGGCGGGGGTGAAACTTCATTGTCCATCAAATGGCGGAGGGGGGGTAAACATTTACTTAATTTTAAGGCGCCACGGCAAAAAACAAAAAAATAATTATACCCCGCCTCTTGATTTTCGGAAAAATTTCGAGTTGCTAATGTCAAAATCGGTTAGGAAACTTAAAAATCGCTTGACCAAACATTGGGTAAGGGCTGTTTTAAACCACTCCTTAAGGGTGAAAATCGACCCTAGAGGTCGAAATAGGGTGTTTTTTGGATTTTTGTACTAATAGGTGTGTTTGTCGCAGAGACATGTAATTTTCTGGAAATTTTTAAGGTTATAGTGTATTTGTTAGGTTATACGTGTTCGAGAGAGGTATCGTTGGAATGCTCTTTGAAAATGTACCAAATGTGTGCAAAAACATTTTCGGAAAATTGTACCCTTTTATACCTTTTGGGGTCCGGGTAGGGGGTAGGTGTCCCCACTGTTCCGCTAATGGCTTCGAGAGATTTTTAGGCTCGAAAATTTCCTTCTGTGAAAAGTTGGGCCAGATAAAACTACAGTGCAACGTAAAGTTTTCGTACCCGTACCTGTACGGGTTCGGGTACAAGGGTACTCTTAGTACTTTTGTGTCTGTAGGGCGCCCACTGAATTTCAAGAGCAAAAAAATTGCGCCTTTCTACTGGAAACTATATAGGTTCTATCGCCTTTGTACCTGTTTTGATAAAAATATTTTTTTATTTCTACCTCTGTGGGTACTTTTGGTACCGGTTTGGAAAAATCGGTCGAAAAACACCACTTTTTACTCTTTTCCCTGTACCGTTTGTGCTCTTATTAGAATGTCGATGAAATTCATATGGTATATAGGCCTTTATATTAGTAAAGTGTGCACGAAAGAAGGACTTTGAAATTATAAGTGTACCCCGTGCAATAGGGGTACAAAGTTGGGTACCTTTGCTTATGGTAAATTAAAAATTATTAGTACCCTGGCATGATTGGTATCGTTATAAAGCTCTTCAAGAGTACATGAAAGTTGTGCAAATTGTTTTTTAACTTTTTTACGTTTCAGGTCATTTTTATCGAAAAAACGTTTTTTTCGTGTCAATTTTTATCATTTTTTCACGTTTTTCTTTACGGTTACCGTATCTTCTCATAGGGATGTATCAATACGATTTTGGGCTTGTGAGCCCTAATTGGGTACTAAATTGTGCACACGCCAAAGAAATTAAAATTTTATTCGTACACGTACTTATCGAGTTATGGAACATCAAAGTCCGGGGTACATAGGGGGTACAGTGGTGGGTTATATTCGTTTATTTTTTATTCTTTTATAGTATTTTATATGCGCTAATACACTTGGTTCAAAGCAGTATGAAAAAATAATTAATTTTTACCCTAATAACGTTTTGAAGTTGTAACACTCGAAAAAAAGTTCAATTTATTTTAAAATTTCAACGAAAAACTGAAATTTCGAAATTTCAACTTTGAGCGTTCATAACTTTCGCAATTCTTAACCGATTTCAATTCTGATTGCGGGGTAATAATTTCACACTCATGTTCTTTAAATCGAGTACTTATAACCTAAAAACTTTGTCCTATTTGCCGGGATATTGAGAGTAAACTTTTTTCCGTTTGCCATAATTTTTCGGTCACGTGACCAAAAATAAAAATGATCTGATTTTGATAAAATTGGTATTTTTGGAAAGCTCTTGGCAAGTACATTAATTGTTGTTATGTACGCTTTTTCAAAATGTTAATTTTTAAGGGGGGTAAAACGTAAAAAACTGTAAATTTGCCGGTTCTTTTCGTGTATCATTTAAATTGAAAGAAATTTGTATATTTGGAAAGCTCTTTTAAAGTGCAACAATTGTTGTTATATGCAAATTTGTCAAATTTTACTTTTTAAGGGGGGTAAAAAATAAAAAACCGTTAATTTATCTGTTTTTCCGAGTTGGTTTTTTAGGTTATAATTTAAAATGGGCTGAAACTCATGGTATTTAGTACTTTATAGTAGTAAAGTGTACGTTAAAGGAACACCTGAAATTTATAACTGTACCGGGTACATGAGGGGTACAAGGTTGTGTTCTTCTGTTTAAGAAAAGGTAAAACTGGTAGCAAGCCGGTCATGTGCTATTGTTGGATAGCCCTTAAAACTTACTTTAAAAAGGTACAAATGTTTATCTAAAAAAGCCACGTATCAGACCCTTTTTAACGATAAATAGTTTTTATGAACGTTAGCTCAAACCTCGATTTGTTATTTTAACGAGCGAGGTCTACTGTTCACAGAACTACTAGTATTAATAAAGATAACATTTTAGCAGTTTCATTTTTCTTCCGCAAGTAGATAAAATATTGTATACAACAAGGCAGCAAAGGAAACTATTCTGCCTCGTTTAGTCATTGCCTGCCTCGGCAGTCAAATAGGTTAATTACCTGCCTCGGCAGTTAATTATCATAGCCTGTCCTCGCCTTCGGCTCTGAGGCTAACCTAATCACTCGTCAGTAAAATTCCATTTTGCTGCCTAGTTTAGTGTTACATAAATAACTATTCCAACGTGTTTTCTTTTTATATCACAGAATTAGTATTGCATTGGTTTATTGTGAAATAATCAACGTAATTAATAGTATGAGCACAATTACCAATGATTAAATCAGAGTTTTACAAGATGTGTCCCAATCAACTTAAGATTATAAATAATCTGTTTTCACATCTGTTTAATTGATTGACCATCAGTCAAAAGCCACCCACTATCGATTTCATTTTAATTGTTTTGGGCCCTGTTTTTTTCTAGTAATTATTTAAAACAATTTAACAGGATTTTTGTGCAGAGTTAATGATGTGGTTCGTGGGGACCTGGATAGGTCAATCCACCAAACGTCAATTAAACATAATTTAATAAATTTTGGTGCCTTCAGTTCAGGGGAAAAGAAATAATCATTAAGAAATGGTTAAATAAAAGGGGATATTTCATCTCTTATATTGGGACATTTTCAAACCTTTTTAGAGGTTGTGTAAAATCATTAAAAGTTTTTTCTTTAAATAGTCAGAAGTTGTAACTGAAATTTTATGAGTCATTCAGTAATTGTCTCTCATCAAGTCACTGGATACGTTTTATCTATTCTGGATTTTTTTAAAATACATATCTGTACATATTACTTACTTTTTTTCTTTTTTTTATATATTTTATTTTCTCTTACTCAACGCATAATTGTCTCTCCTCGTTAACTATTTTCCCTAATAATTATTATAAATTTAAATTACATTCTTAAATAAGAACTCACTTTAGCAAAATTAGAATGCTTATTTAGAAGAAGATTAATATATCATCTACTAAATAAGTACGAATAAGTATATCTTCTACTAAATAAGTACATGGTATACTCTTCAGGGCTATTAAAAACTATGAATTGTATGCTACAAGGAACAATGTCTAATTTATTACATAAATTGATGTTTATTTCTAATGAGAAAATGCCTTTATTACATAATTTATTTTTAGAGCTAGAATAATTGTAGTAGTACCATTAGTATTTTAACTACGTTCACTTGAGTAGGCTTGATAGTTGGAGTAACTTGTTATTTGAGAGATAATGAGAGATGCTCTACTATGAACACTTGGACGATAGAACCTGTTCTTAGACAATTGAGCGCTTCTTCCTCTTCCCTAGATAGACAACAGGTCAAATAATAAACCTGAGCTGAAAGGTGAAGATTTCTGCGCCGCGAGATAAACTTCCCAGTAGTCCTGCTGGCATAGTTTTATAATGCCATACCTCAGAATTTATGAAATACAGTCTCTATAGTTGTCTAAATATGACATTGTTTAATGTAACGCAAACAAAGATCTCTCGACGAATGCCCTAACATTTTTTCGTGGTGAACAACTGAAAGAAATGACAAAATTTAGCAATTAAATTACGTATAATGTAACATTATACGGAGTACTAAAACTTTCAAATCTTAATATTAAATTAATTAAGCTTTTTGTCCTAAAACAAAAATGGATTTTTAAAAAAACTTTTAATCTAATATAAAAAAACAAAACTTTCAATTGGTGTAAATTCTTACAGAAATTTACCCATCTTGGTTTTACTTTATTCATTTGAAGAAGAAAGATAGGTGATAGGAGTATCATATCAATACTAAGATTGACAAATAATTCCTTTTTTAGATCGCTGAGATCTCCCGTGGGAGGCAGGAGCAGAGCCTGGAGAAGATTTCTGTTTTATTCACTGTTCGCCTGGGGTCTGCCAAGTCTCGTCTCTGCAGTCACTCTGTTTGCTGAATTCACAGACTATTTGCCTGAGGAATTTAAACCGGACATCGTAAAGATTGCATGCTTCTTCTCTGGTAAAAACTATATCTTATTATACAATTTGACTCAGATAATTGAATTCGTGGTTGATGAGTTAATCCCTTGCTGTGATTAATCTGCTTTTCTATTGCTTAATGGTATAACATCCACAATATAAGGGAACATTTGAAGCGTTGCCAAGGGTTGCTTGGCCTGTAATATAAAAAAAAGTAAAGAATTTCCTGAGGTCTTCATGTCACTCGTATAGTAAAATAAATAAGGTCAATGAAGATCCATATTTATCTGATTTTTTTTCGATTTTTTTATTTATTTTTTTTTTTTAAATCAAACTTGTATTACGTTTTCTTACAATGACGTTTATTATTGTCTTCTCAGTGTCTAGAGTTCTACTGTTTTATGCAATATTGCAGGGACTTCATTCGAATCATGGTAATTATAAAACAAGTAAGGCGAGCTTCACGTAAGTACGTGAGGCGATAATCGCCGGTTCCTGTACGATTAAGCTTAATTATTAAGTGTACTAGTTGAATATTCTTTTTCAACACTTCAAGACTGTGCTCCCTTCAAGAGAAGGTCACATAAATATAGATATATGATATAATCATAGACCAGGTAGGTAATTCAGCTCTGAGAAGAGTACCACTGTTCTGCTCAAAACGATAAACTTCACTAAAGTGAATAACTTAAGAGTGTTGGTAGAAAGACAAACTATAAAATAAACTTTTATATGTGATGGACAATGTCCATAAAAATAAATTGTAATAAAAAAAAAATTATACAGCGGTTCTGATAAAAATATGCAAATGGTTGAGTAATAATGATAGAAGTCGGCCAGCAGTGGTGTAGCCAACACCACTGGTGATCCAACTAAAATTATAATATTGACTTTAAAACAATAAAATAAAGGGGGTAGGACTAACCCGAATATCCTATCTACCCTAACAACGCGTAACAGAGGGACGGCTACCTTATCTCCGTCACAGTCGTCACGCTAGGGGTTAGTCTACCAAAAGAAGAAAATTAAAATAAATTAAAATTAAAGGGTTACCGCCCTGTTTAGAGGTCCACTCCCTATCCTGACTACATCCGCGAATTACAATGGTACGGCTGATCTCTAACTGCCCGCACAGAATGTCACGACATGGAACTCTAAACAGAACAAAAAAAAAAGATTAAAACAAAATATAAAATATATATTAAATCATAAAGGTTACTGACGAAGAAAGGTTCAATGGTAATAACCACGCCCCCACGTGGCCCAATGAACGGTAAAATGGAGGAAAAGGCCCGAAGGAGATAAAGGGAATAAACCCGAGAAAAGATTTCAATAGTTTTTAATGCCACACCCCCTTGTGGCCCATTGAATGGTCAAACGGAGGATATAGCCCGAAGGCGATAAAAATGAATATACAAATCGTATAAATAAACTTACATTTTAAATTAAACAATATGAACTGCAAAGAATTCCGAACGAATATCTATACAGAACACAGAGGGGTGTAAGAGTGTAGAATTTAGCTGACTCTAAAAAAACTCTTACGGTTAAACGTCAGAAATAGGGTAAATGGTACCCAGGGGTAAAAGTATGAAACGTTAAAATGATTTAAATGAGATACGGCACAAAACGGAAAGTTAGATTTAAAAGTTTAGTTACAAAAATAAAAAAGAGAAGGGAAACTTGAATTTACGAGACAGTAAACCTGTGTGCCCTTTCAGTATGTCAACTCCTCGCGACCCACGAAGAATTGATACATTCTCATCATGAGGAACACAGATAAACTTAATTTAGGCACATACGGGAACTAACGGGACTAAAAGAAAATAAACGGTACTCAATGGTTCAAACGATATATAGGAGCAGATGCGTTCGGCCACAAGTGTCTGCGCAACAAGTGTCTGCGTCGGTCACAAGGTCCACTTAGAGTCGGATCTTGGAGATGTCTTGATCATGCTAAGACCTTGCCCCGGTACTTGAAACTGGAAGTGAAAAAGTCTATAAGACACACTTCATTATTTTAATATTAAAATAAAATTTAGACTGAACTATACGCTCACCGATACGATAAGGGAGGAAGTCGCATAGAGAGCGAAGATACAGTTAAAAAGATTCGACCGGCGTCATCGAGGTTCCACCAGCTGCTACACCACAGATCAAAAGCTACAACGCCTAGAATAAATAGTTAAGTTGTAAAGCCGATACGCAGAACATAAATGTTACGACATTCCTCGCCAGAGTTAAAGAGGAAAAGAGAAAAATCAGACTTACAGTTCAGAAGTGTAAAGACGGCATCAGAACATGTGTGTTCAGGGGAGTATCAGGTTAGGTCAACATCAAGCCAAGAATAATATCCAAAGACATCGGAAAGAAAGAAATAATTACTTTACACGGCACTATATCAAACTGTAAAACAGATTCTAGAGAATCAGAGTATATTACTATAAATTAAGATAAAGTCCGACATTTTCCCTGAACTTGGGAAAAATTACGACGAACAAACGGTACGATAAGGTAATTCCGAGAGAAGAGACGAGTTTGGTAGAGAGGCAAATGCGCGGTTCCCTTCCAAAGACGCAACCACAACGGTCTGATGAGAGGGATGGTAACACTGAAATAATGGTCGAAATCAAAAGGAAAGAAATAGGTCTAGAAAATTAAAGAAAGAGAAGATAAGAATTTAGATACAAACGGGAATTTTCTAGCTGAAATAGAAGAAAAGATATAAGGAAAAGGAAACAAATATATAAAAAGATGGCGGATTTCGGGGTTGGCGATAAAGGGGTGTAGTAGTTTCTTAAGTCCCCGATAGGGGCAGCAGGTGACGGCCCATGGAATAGAATAAAAAACTCTCCAAAGATCGCGCCACTGTAGACTTCCTAAAGCGTCAATACAAACTCCAAAAAACTACCACCGTACAAGACCTTAAATTGATGTATAACATGCCATAACTGAAAACTAAAAACTGATAACTAAAAACCTTTTTTTTAGTCGCCCGCCACATTAGCTGCCATCTTGAAAATGTTACGTGTGTTATTTTAATAGTTGCATATTCTTTTTCTACACTTCAAGACATTTAAATTGATGTATAACATGCCATGGCATGGCAACTAAAAACTTTTTTTAGTCACACCTGCCATATTGGCCGGGCCGCCATCTTAGAAATATTAGGTGTAAAAACTTCAAAATTTGTTCAGTTGTCTCAAATGCCGAGATGAACCTGTGTACCAAATTTCATGCTTCTAGCTATAACAAGCCAACGGATAGACAGACAGACAGACAGATAGAGCCGTTATATAAGGTTTCTTTTTTACTTTGCACAGAAACCTATAATCAGCAGTACACTGATGCATGCTGATGCTGCTGGTAAATTGCTGAATTACAATAAATTGCTTGAAAATTATGCACATAATTTAGTGTGGGGTAGCAGTGACACGAACCCTAGAGGTGCAGCTCTCCTCGAATTTTTATCTAGCACACAGCTTTTTGTCCCTAATAACGGGGCTATCCCTGCTTTTTTCACACCAAGAAGAAATGAAGTGATTGACATATCTTTCTGCACAGAAGATTTACTAACATGTGTTAAGGAGTAGCATGTTATTCAGGATGAGTCTCTATCGGACCATAGGCACATCCTATTCATGATAAAAGTTCCCCCTCCGCAGGAGATACGATTCAGGAACATTCGATCCACCGATTGGGTCCTTTATCGAAAGGTGCTCAAAGAAGAACTCGACAAATTAGGACACTGTCCCAACGGACTCAAAGAAACTGAGGACTATGTACAAGCACTTACAACCGCCATAAGTACAGCTTATGAAACTAGTTGTCCATTAAAAGTCCGTTACCAAAGGTTCTCAACACCTTGGTGGACTCATAAAGTAGAATCTCTTAGAAGACAGGTTAATAGAATCCTGAACAAAGCTAAGAGAAATAATTTGCCAGAACTTTGGGAGGAATATAAGTCCCTCCGCAGAAAATACAAGGCACAAATTAAAAAAGCTAAGAGGGATGCTTGGCGAGTTTACTGTGAAGATATTGGGGAAATAGCCCCGGCGGCCAGATTCTCTCCAAAGCACCGACAGATATGTGTAGTGGTCATTTACTTCTTCAGAGGAGGAGGCCCTTAAATATCTGGTAAATACACATATGCCTGGCTCTGATATAAGTGAGGACATTGAAACATCATATTCTCCTATGGCTCTAAATGTGGAAGGAGATCAAGCCTTGGCAGATATTATCATTACTAACAATAAGGTAGAATTTTCAGTGAAAAGATTTAATCTTTTAAATCTCCGCCGCATTTAAATCTCCTGGCTGTGACGGGATTATGCCAATAATGCTCCAACAAGGCCTGGATTTGATTATTGACGATTTAGTTAAGCTCTACCGAACCTTCCTTTCTCAAGGAACTATCCCTAGCTCCTGGAGGGAGGTGCGCTTAGTTTTTATACCAAAACAGGGCAAACCTGATTTTACTCTTCCTAAATCTTACAGACCTATCAGTCTTACTTCGTTCTTATTAAAGACCTTGGAAAGGCTGGTGGATAGATGGATTAGGGACAACATGACTTCTTAGCAAGCAGCAATATGCATATCAAGCAGGAAAATCTTGTGAGGCAGCTCTTCACCATTTAGTCTGTAAAATCGAAAGAGCCCTCAACAAGCAACAGCTGATGCTGGGACTCTTCATGGACATCGAAGGGGCTTTTAATTGTGTTTCTGTTGAATCTATCAGTCAAGCTGCTCCTGACCATGGTGTTCACCCAGTTATTGTGGCATGGATCAGATCAGTGCTATCTCTTAGAGTAGCTAAAGTTGAGAGAAATGGACACACTATAAAAATGGCTATAAGAAGAGGATGTCCACAAGGTGGAGTTCTTTCACCGTTACTTTGGTGCCTTGTGGTAGATAGTCTCATAAAGCTTATTCTGAAAGATGGGATTTACATTCAAGCTTATGCAGATGATGTAGCAGTTTTGGTTTAGGGCTAGTTCACTACCACATTTGAGCTTGCACAAAGAGCTCTTCACTCTGTTGAAAGATGGTGTTATAATCACGGCCTCGGGGTTAATCCCGAAAAAACAGTGGTGACACTATTTACAAGAAAAAGAAAATTGGAAGGAAGTACAGAGCTGATGCTAAGTGGGAAGAAGCTTAACCTCGCAGACTCAGTAAAATATCTAGGTGTAATTTTGGATAAAAAACTGACCTGGAAACTTCATCTTGAAGCAAAACTGAATAAGGCAATGGCGGCCTTTTGGGTATGCCGGAAGGCCATTGGTCCCACCTGGGGATTACAACCTAAAGTATTGCATTGGATCTTTACTGCCATGGTGAGACCAATTCTTTCCTATGCATGTGTCGTCTGGTGGCCAAGGATATCCATAGGAACTGCAAAGAAATCACTTCAGCACCTTCAGAGAACGGCTTGTGTTGGTATACTAGGAGCAATGAAAACTACACCAACTATGGCACTTGAGGCTATGCTATGCTTACCACCTTTAGAGATATACCTGAAGTACGAAGCTATGCTAGCTTCATATCGCCTGCACTGTGCTGGTTTATGGATGGGATATGACGGTATAGGGCACAGTGTAATATGGAATTCTATCAAAGAAATCTGCCCGGAAGTAGTGATGGTGCAGGACTCTATGATACCACAGTGGGACTTTGACATTAGCTGGGAGTATCTACTTCCTTCAAGACAAGACTGGGAACCTGGAGATGATCCTCAAATACCATCAGGAACAGACATGTGGTTCACCGACGGGTCCCGAATCGAAGAATTATCGGGGGCTGGTGTTTTCTGTGCAGAACCCCCATATGAGCTTAGTGTGAGCTTAGGCAAATATGCCACCGTATTTCAGGCAGAGGTATATGCAATTTTGGCTTGTTCTCAAATTATCCTGGATAAAAAAATATTTAACAGACAAATCAGAATCTACTCAGACAGCCAGGCAGCGATCAAAGCATTGGTTGCCCCAAGATATACATCTAAGCTGGTTGCTGAGTGCAAAGGCTATCTAAACACTCTCGGACAACTTAACAACGTACAACTGATATGGGTTCCTGGACATTGTGGCATTGAGGGGAATGAGATGGCCGACCAGTTAGCTAAGACGGGTTCCAATTTGACCCCAATTACACCAGAACCAGTTGTTGGCGTGCCACGATGTGGAGTGAAACATTCCATAAGGACCTTCATGAGGCTAGATATGAAAAGAATCTGGAACACTGCTTCGGGTATGCGGCAATCTAAAATTATGATCCGGGAACCATCTCAGCATCTTACTAGATCGCTGCTCTCGCTCAAAAAACAAACCTGTCATCTTTTGACAGGATTTCTTACTGGACACTGTAGGCTAAAACGGCATCTACATCTTCTTGGCCTAGCAGATAGCCCAGTGTGCAGGCTGTGCGAGGAAGAGGATGAAACCCCTTCTCATCTTATTAGCAGCTGTCCTGCATTAACACACCTGAGGTGGAGAATCTTTGGCTTAGCCATCCTGCCAATTGAAGAACTAAGGTTACTTCCCCTAAGCAAGGTGCTCACTTTCTGTGGGTCTGTCAGCTTGCTAAGAGGATAGGGTACTATAGGCTGGACTATTAATCCGGGTTTGCACCTTGGATCCACTCATGAGGTCTTATTGCTTCGGACTTTTTTCTTAATAAAGAAAAAGTCCCCCGGGAAAAACAGATAGAGGGGGGACAGACAGATAGAGCCGTTATATAAGGTTTCTTTTTTACTTTGTACAGAAACCTAAAATCAGCAGTACACTGATGCATGCTGATGCTGCTGATAAATTGCTGAATTACAATAAATTGCTTGAAAATTACAATAAACAGGAACCTAAAATCCAAAAATGTAATCTCACATACTCACAAACTGACTCATCACGATGTCTCTGGATCTTTTGGACCCATAACCATCGAATTTTGTAGTTATGTTCCTTATATCCCCTTGGTGCTCGCAAAGAATTTTTTTTGATCCAAGATGGTGGCCATTTATATGGATAATACGATATGACGATATCTCCGGACCCAATTACACTATATCTTTGAAATTTTTTAGTTAGCTTTCATTTATAAAAGGTACTTTTGTAAAAGGGTTTTTTAATCGGTCATCTTGAATCAATATGTGGCTATTTATATGCAAATTTGAGCATGACAATATCCTATTCCCATCAAATTATACAATAGAATATTGAAATGTGGCTTTCTTTTATGGCAATAAACTTCCAAATGACCATTTTGTTTAAATAACATTGATATAGTATGATAATTTATAAATTAATGTGATGTCTGGCAATAGGGATTTTCCAAAATTTCATCCCTAAGGAGGGAAAATAAGAGAAAAGTAAAAAAACGGGGAATTGAGCCCACACGAACCTTCAGAATTTTGACAGTTAATATTTGGGAAAAGGCTTGTCATTAGGATGTAAGCATATATTTAACATTGAATTAGCATTTTAAAATGCTCCTCCAATAATCGGAATCAATTATTATTAGGGATTTATGAAAATTACAATTGCTTCGTAGTCCAGTGCAATGAGACAAAAAAAGGCTAAACTTTGGAAAATTATGGGAAAGCTGAATTTTGGCATGAACCTTGATATTGCGGTTCTAAACAAAATGTCAAAAGTCATCCGAGTGCCGCTAAAAGAACTACGCAGGGTCAAAGGTCATCAAAATCGGTTTTAGTGAATATCTCATTAACGGTCACGTTTACAGAAAAAATACAAGTAATCAAATTTGTAGCTTAAAACATTTCCTAAAAAAAGATCTCATGACTTTTATTCGTAGTTGTAACGGTTTTGAAGATAATCTCAATTTACCTTCTTATTTATTATGAAACGTGCACTCCTTTCCACACCACCTTAGGCCCAATTCACACACGAGTTGGTTCATATGCCAAAATTCAGCTTTCCCCTAATTTTTCCGAAGAGCAGTGTCAAATTGCACTGAACTATCGTTATTAGAAGTTATTTAAATAACACTATTGGAAGAGAAAGATTCGTTTAAAGATATGTAAAAATGTCAATCGGTATTCGAAAGTGTACTTTTAAGGGAAAAGGACTCCAATTTCAAAGGGAGTCTACAAAATTCAAAGTTAGCTTTGAACCTTGAAGTTAGCCTTTATTGTTAGCAAAACTTTGGGTTTGTACTTTTAAAGAAAGCAAAATTAAATTAAAGAGTTAGGCGGCTTTCACACTGCGGGCGAGACCGAGCGTGACCGAGCGAGACCGACTGGCCGATTATGTACTAGTCCCCGTACAACCGTATACAAGCGTTTTCAGCGACCGAAAACGCTCGGTCTCGCTCGGCCCGGTCTCGCTCGGCGTTTAATGTGAATAGCCCCATGCTATTACATGCGTTTGTTTCTCAAGCGGAATCGGTCTCGCTCGGCCTCGCCCGCAGTGTGAAAGCCGCCTTAATCTAGTTTGGTGCATTGTGGCTTCATCCCTTCTTGTATGGGACAGGGAGCTTCGTTTCCATAATGCCACTGCACTTCAATTTCTTTAAAAGCCTCTCCAAGTGACACGAAAGAGGAAACATTATCATTGTATTGCTTGCTGCACTTTTACAATGAGAGCAACTTGCATTTTCTGTATCATTCTCAAGGCATATTCGCAACTAGAAAAATCTAATTTTTAAAAATTATATCTTATGAAGTTGATTCATTTTACCAACTTTTATGTATGATACTAAGGGATTTATATCTTGTAAGGGATTTTTAAGCTCTCGTGTGCGCGTAAAGGCTTTGACGGATGACTCCCCTACGAACTTAGTCTTACCATTGAAATTTGATACAACTTTTGTATTTATGCTTTTTTTTCTATGGGCTACAATTATTGAACTACAGAGCAGTATCAATGTATTGGATATGAAATGTATTTACGGATGAGGATGACTTGAGTAAAAATTCACCGATTTAGTTTATTAAATATGGTGTACGTTATACGTGTTCCTTTCATCAATGCTCAAACTGAGAGAAGTTAGATAGGATATGGAGACTTTTTTTCAGAGGAGTCAAGTTCGTAGGGGAGCGTTATCCGTCAAAGCGTTCACGTCTAACCAAACGTGATTTTATAATTTCCAATTGGATTTTTAGGAGGGGAAAACATTTTATATTTATCCAGTCTTTGAGACAAACTTTTTTTTTTGTAAAAAAACCAGCGACTGCTTTGAAGTGTTTAAAATTTCCAAATCTATTCAATCGTATCTAAACGTTTTTAAGAGAAAATAACGTAGAAAAAAATTATATATACAAAAGTTGTGGCATATTTTATCCTCAACATTATTGCCAAGGTACTTTTGCTCTCCGATGCGATGCATAGAACAGATATATTGTAAGAACAATAAAAAAAAATCGGAAAATTTCGACTTTCGTTTCTGCTAACTTGGTTTTTTCAGTAGCGGCATTGGGCTCTACTACAACTACAAATCTAATAATATTGATACCCGACCTCGTGTAATTGGGTAATTTTCAAAAAAAGTTTTCATTTAGTGCTCTGGGTAACTAATGTGACATCTATTTTGTTCCTGGGTAACTATCGTGACAAATATAATTTTCCTCTAAAGTTGGGAATGATAAAATAATTAAAGGGGCATATTAAAAAAAAGTGACATCTTGACAATTCTGAACCAACTTGTGCTTTATTTTGACGCTGAACATCTATTCAACAAAAATATGTATGTGAAAAGTAACTATCGGGACATTTAACTATCGGGACAAGTAACTATCGGGACAAGTAACTATCGTGACTTATTAACTAAAACATGGCGGCCAAGCCGGGTGGGTTACATTAGGATTAATGTATTAATGCTATCAAAGGAAAGCATAAGTTTTCTGTATACTACTTATGTATTAGCAAAAAATATTAAAAAGCTTTAAATGCAATTTTAAGTACAAAAATTAAGGGTAACTATTGTGACATTTAATAAAAGTACGCCCTACGACTTTTGAAGAACATTTTTTTGTGACCGAGGCTTTCTTCAGAAAACGAGAAGACTAACTTTAGATTATGAAGGAATGATTCTGTCAACTGTAAAACACTGAAATCCCGCCCTCAGTCAAACAGTGCAGCCATATTCTTGGTAACTATTTTGGGGTAACTATCGTGACCGATTGCTGGGACAAGCCTTTTTATTAAATTTCCGACCAATTACTCCAAAATAAGAAAGAAATTATATTTATTATTAGAAATTATAGAAATTTAATTATATTTATCACAAAATAGATTATATTTCTTATCTAGACTCATAGTTAGATATTAAAAAAAATTTTTTTTTTACATTTTTGTGCATGGTAAATAAGGTAAAATGGGACTGGGACGTAACTATCGTGACCTTTTTATATATATGTATTTAAATTTCTCCACCCTAAAAAGGATATTCAAGATTCTGAGCACACCGCAATGATGCATTTAATCTATGGAAAAATGTATGTGGGGTTGTAGATTTTTTAATTATGAGGAGTGCAAGTAATACATTTTTTTAACCTCAGGACAGTGAAAGTGTCACTTTTTTTGAAAATGACTCAATTAGGAAATCCATTTTCTTTACGAGTTTATTGATAAGACTATGAGGATACTATAAAAATAAATTTTATGTTTAAAGAAATTATGGCGAGGAGGAGCCTAGAATTTTTTGAATTGATTAAAAAGATAATGGCCTTTTAAAAGCCCAAATCTCCTTCGATTAGTTAACCGTTCAAATATTTTGCTAAGCACGTTTTTCTCACATATGTAATGAAAAACAAAAAGGTTAATTAAAAACATTATTTAAGAAAGTAGTTTTTATACGGTTAAAAAATAAAACTATTGCACTCATTTCGCATTTTTGACAATTGGGTGTATGTGTATAAGGTTTTCAGGTGACTAGGTTGTTTATATTAATTTTTGTTTTGTCGAGTAAATATTAGCTTTTAAACCGGTACTGAGTTTATCAGGCATTAATACTAAAAATATTCAGTCGAGGATCTTTCATTTATTACTAACTGATAGTGAATTTAACTAAAACTAAATATTATTTCACTCTATAATCAATGCTGAAGTAAACGTGCATCAATAATGTTTATTGACCTAAATGACCTCTATATTTTTATTCATTTGAAATAAATTACAATTTATTTATTCTTCCATAATAATTCAATTAATTATTTTCTTTTTATCTTCTAGATATTAGTCAATTATTGTAATATTCTGAGTATTTTAATTAAAATGCAAATTATCGACTATAAAAAATATTGTTTTTGTTTAGATGTAAGGATTCCTAGTAGTGGTTCCTGGTACCGAATTAATTCTATAGGATCAGAGTACCTTGCCGTATTATTCTTAGAAACTCTCTTTGCCTTTCTTTTTTAAACATTTTATTTAATTTCTGATTGTTTATGTAAATGTTGAAAAAAAAAAAATAATAAAATAAACCACAAATGTTTCAGTTCCTGGAGATTTAATTAAGAAATCTCCAAATAAAAAAGTATACTATATTAATACTCTTAACTTCTGGTGAAAGATATTTAGCTTTTGAAACAGTTGGATGTTAAAACACTTTCTTAAGTTATTGTGATGCCTAAACAAAATTGACTGCCAATTAGTGTGCCACATAGCTTGCTAGCATCTTATCACGTACTTATTGATTTTATGCTTTTACAAGCCACTATAATCTAATCTAACTTATCGGTACGTGGACCGGTAACCCTTATCGGTACGTGGACCGGTAAAACCCTTTTCGGTACGTGGACCGGTAAAATCCTTATCGGTACTTGGACCGGTAACCATTATCAGTACGGAGACAGGTAACCCTTATCGGTATGTGGACCGGTAACCCTTATCGGTACGTGGACCGGTAACCCTTATCGGTACGAAGACAGGTAACGCTTATCGGTACGTGGACCGGTAAAACCCTTATCGGTACGTGGACCGGTAACCCTTATCGGTACGTGGACCGGTAACCCTTATCGGTACTCGGTACGTGGACCGGTAACCCTTATCGGTACGTGGACCGGTAACCCTTATCGGTACTTGGACGGGTAACCATTATCGGTACGAAGACAGGTAACCCTTATCGGTACGTGGACCGGTAACCCTTATCGGTACGTGGACCGGTAAACCTTTACTGGTACCAGTAGCGATAACGGTAAAGACTCAGGAAGTGCTTGAGCGGTAACAAATCCAGTCTCGGATCAAAGTTACCGGAACACGAGTAATAGACGCACACCCCTAATTATCTAGTTTTTCATCATATGTTGATTTTTAACCAGTTCTCAAATAGGTAATTAAAGTTCTTCTTATTTCATCTGTACTTTATAATTTACTGAATTGATTAACAAAAATAAATATGAGATATAAGTTTTCCAAGTCTCGTTACGAGACTCACCGATTTAATTTCTAGAGAAAATTGAAGCGCAAAATGTAATTACGTTTAATTAACAATTTTCGCTTTCTAAAAGTTTAACTTTTAAGAATCTAAGTTTGGTTTTTTTTTTCTTGTTTTCTTATTGTTTGGCAACTCATCTTTCCTGAGTTATTTATTTTTTTTTTCTTCTTAGAAGCAAGAAATGAAAAAATAAGTTTTACAATTAGCGAAGATTAGTTCCTTTTATAAAAGTTTGACCTAAAACTCGAATTACTTACTTGAAATCTTTCTTTTTTATTTCAATAAAACTTTACACTATAACGATATATTATACTATTAGACATTTTATAAAATTATGAGGAAATTAAGCAAGATTGTTGAAAAACCAAGATACATTAAGATAGTTAATCATTATCATAAATACTATTTCATCTCAATTATCAATATAAATATTTAATTTATTTTATTTAGTACATTTTTGAACAAATATATCAATTTTGAAAATTATTTTTTCATTTTAATAAAATATTTTTTACTTAATTTCGTTTTAGTAGGGAAAGGTAAATTATTTGACAATGTTATTGCTGATCTTTCAACGTGCCATATAAACAAGAGCCATCACGCTAAGCTAAATCTCATCATATCATTGTTTTCTCTCATCTCTATGATTTATAATGATAATCTCTTAATATTTTTTGTTCGACTGGAAAGGAGATGAAATTTAAGGGTTATTAGTCTCAACATTATAAAATTTGGCCTAAATCTAACGAATATCCCATCACTAATAAATAAAGCCTCTAAGTGCATACCCTTTATAATATGTTGTACACAATTTTCATAATTATATTCTGTTCTAGGTATGTCCAATGGAGGGTTGTTGTTCTTTACGGTTCCAGTTGCTATAATGATCACAGCCAATGTAATATTTTTTTGGCTCACTGCTCAGTACTGCATCAAAGTTAAAAGCGAGCTAGAGAAGATGCGGCACAGTGCTTGCGCAGAGCGTAAATTTCAGGCTGACAAAAACAGGTGTGCATAATTATTATTAACTTAAATATAAAATTCGATTTTTAATTTAGTTCTTCCCTTCATTCAGATAATTTATATTATAATAATTTTTGATGGCAGTATTGACTTACCAAAAACTTTTGAACAAGGAGGAGAATGGTGTATGTAGTTAGGGATGTGATTATTTTAGACTTTTTACAAGAGTTGGTTGTTACAGTGGCCTGCCTTTATTCCTCCTCGATCAACAGCTTGATATTTTCTCACCATTTCCATCGAAATAAGTTCCTTACTAATACTAAAAATGTTGTAATAATAACACTGCTCAGCAAAATTAAACGAACTTTCTGTCCCTAAGAAAATGTTATCTGAACTTTATATTTTCGAGGTTGCTGAATCCGAATCTGAAGTCAAAATTTCTCCTATACAGTTTTCGCGGAGAATGCGCCTAAAGTTTGGAAAAATTATGTATTTGGGGGTTTTTAACTCAATTTTTCGCCCAAGAAAATTTTGTAAAAAAAACATTGGGGAGAACTAAACATGTATGTACTTTTATTTAGTACCCCCACCCTTTTCTTGACCCCCCCCCCTCTCCCCCTTCGGTCACATATACTGAAAATTCTCTAGACTAATGTCAGAAAAAAGTCACAAAACATTTTTTATACCACTGAAAAAGTAATAGAAATACAAAGACTCAATGTGAAGAAAAATCGATTTTATATCTTTTTTTCTTAAAAAAGTAAGGTCTTCAGAGTTTTTTACTTTTGATTCGCGTTCTTCATAGTTTAAAGATGTTGAAACGCCAAATATTTTTTTTCTTACGAAATTTTTTTGGGCGTAAAATTGGGTCAAAAAAATCTGTTCTGGGTTGCAGAACAGTGTACTCTTACCAATACTAGAAGTCCCTCTCATACTCACGTTGCTAGTGTGTGAAGTTAGAAGCCGCAATTGAAATTTTCACACCAATTTTTTAAAAACTGGTGTCTAGAGTTCTGTGTGTCCTACTGTGACATTGTAAACATTATGTTGTTTTTGCAATGTCCCATGTCACATAGAGTTATGAGTTATGTAAAGTATGTTAGACCATGTAACTTTTATAAATATTATAGAACCAGTCTCTATATATAACTAATTCTTGTTCAATGGAACACACTTGCCTTAACTTTAAACTATCTTCTAATTTAAATAGTAACCCTTGAAATATGTTTGTTCATCTATAAATGTAAAATTATCTATTCCAATTAAATAAAACAATATGGTGGTTAGGTTTTATAATAATAGTCTTACTTAACAACATTTATAAAATTTAATATTTTTTGTATAATAACAACAAAAAAACTAACAACTTATGAGAATGAGAGTAACAGTAAAGTTCAGTAAAACGTAATGCTTTTACACTATATGGAAATTGTGTTCTTTCTCTTAACATTTTAGTCTTGAAAAGGTGTATTTTTTTCCTAATTCTATTTTAAGTGACTGGGTCCTAAATAAATATTTTAACTTTATTTCAGAGAATGTTAACTAAGTTACTAAACATTAACACCTTGAGCTAATGTTTAAAAATGTATAAAGGGGTTTTTGAGCATGTGTTTTGAAAAGAAAACCTTACTTAATACAATATGACAATTAATTAATAGACCCTTGCTCCATTTTGAAATACACACACCCATATATATATATAATAATTTATTTTCAAAGCCTGTTATTCAGTATTTTAAACCGAGAATATAATAAATAAGAATGAGAGAAATGGGAAAAGCTTTACAAAGATGACATTTTTTTCTAGAATTAAATTTTTAATTTGTTAAAGAAATAAGATGATCATATATTATTTCTTACTGCACGAGCTCACTTAATTATTAGATGAAACTGAGTGACATAAGCTTAATGTTTTAAGCATACACAGAACTATAAGAATAAATATTTGAATACCCATTACTTAAATATTAGACTACTAAATTATAATATATAATTAATTTTAATTGTATTGACTGCTTTTATGTAATAAATTGTTATTACTACTCATGAAGAAAGTGAACGAACTAGCACGAGTAAGCTTGTTGTTTCTCACCATAAATGCCCCACCATATTAGTTCTTTTTGGCATAATTGTTTTTATAGTAGACGAGAATGCTAAATGGCTCTTAAAGTTAAATTAAACAATAGGCTAAATTTTAGATTAATTCTAAATAATATGGTTCGTGTCTTCCGTGGCTAGAGCTATCAAAACATGTTAGTTTTTAAGATGAAAACCGCGTCTAGAGTCTAGAGGCTTGTAAACTCCTACGTTTCCTTCCAAATTAGATAAAGATTAATTGAAACTATACAAATAGCAACAGAAATCAAATATAAGGACTGGATTATTTATAAAACAAAATTTGATATATATTAACTAAGGGGAAATATTCACAACCACAACACAAAAATAAATTTTCCATTCCAACATTTAAAGAACTATGTACCATGTCAACTATGTGATTTTGTGCTACATTTAAAGAATATAGAATAGTTTTCTAGATAAAACTTTCTATAAAAAGTTTAATAATAACAGTTTATTTGTTTATTATTGACCGGTTTCAATTATCAGCAAGGTAATTTATTTTTATTCGATATCTTGAAATCTAGTTTTTTCTGGGATAACGATTTATATGGTTAAATTAAGATTTAAACGTATTACATTTAAATTCCATTAAAACAAATTGTTCAAGCAGACATTCTTTAACACAGTGGATCTTAATATGTGCAAATCTATGGAAATATAATAATCGAATTTGCGCTGGTTTCACATAAGTTTCGTTCTCGATCTCTATATACTGCTAATATGAGAAAGTAATTCAAATGACATTACCGCTAAAGACTCCGAAGGGGAGAGGAAAATAAATTACTATAAGGAAGGAAATTTATTCAACAATATTTATTTAAATGCTAATTAAAAATATGTATATCAAAAGAAATTTAATAATACATATTTTATTTGAAAATTATAACTTTAATTTATTAACAAATTCAAGAAATTAATTACCAATACATTTTTTATTGAATTTATCTTATTACATTTTTATATGTTTATAAAATAAATTATAGTAAAAGGTTTCTAAGAATTAATATATATTTAGAACAATTTTCTCTTACAGTCTTTAGGAATATCGAACTTTTATAAAACATCTATGGTGCCAAGAAAGAAGTCCAGCCTTGAGATAATTAGTATACTCCTGCAAAAATTACATAAATTATTCTTCAGTATATGAATAACTTTCCCAATTGTAAGTGTTAGATATTAAAATAGAGTACTTTTTTAAACCAACGGTCTCTGCCATTTTATCAAATTTGGAAAACTCGGATTCATTGACAGAAAAACTGAAAAATTAAATAACATGCATACTTGTCGACACCTTGGGACTACATATGCTGCTTTTATAAAACATGAACGTGGTACACTCTATAAGAGAGACGCTGACGAAAGCTACGAAAAATTCATAACGTTATCAATTTATAATTTCCCCTTTTTTGACCTTCTAAAATAGATTTGATAAATTTAACCTTCTCTTCACTGTTGTTTTGGTATACTCAACATTTTATTTAATGCGATTGTAAACGCTTTACATAATACAAAACTCAGTGTGGCTGAAAACGGGGGTTGTTTACAGTAAATTATACATGTATTTGGTATAAATAGATTTCTAATTCTTTGTAGGTTCTACTTAGGTTTAAGTCTTTTAAAAAATTTCTTAATTGAACTTAAGTTCAGCAGAATAATTTGACAAGTGTACAGCATATTAGTTTATTATTAAATTAACGTAAATATAAGTTAAATTAGATTAGCAATAATTAGATATTGGTAAAAAATACAAAGACAAATCTTTTACCTCTACCTTAAGCAAGTAAATCATTAACTTCTGTGTTGATGGTACCAGATTCAACGCTTGAGCTTGACATGGTTTCATTCAGCGTTTTTTGTAGTTCCTCAACCTTCTTAATAGCTTTCTGAATTCCACCGATGAGCTTAGCGAAGGATTTCTCCAGATCATCCCACGACTCTTTGTTCTGAGCGACTTGCTTCCTAACATCAGTTGAATCCGTTGAAACTGAATCAGCATCAGTTGATGGATAGCCGTATACTGCGCAAATAACGGCTCCAAAAAGAACTAATATTGCTATTCCCTTCATATTTTTAATATTAAAAAATAATTAGTTTATAAAATTAGTAACAAAGATTAAATTGAAAATACTTCTAATAGACTCGGATACGACTGAATGCGTATCATGAAAAACTAGATGAATATTAATATCATCTTCTTATCGCAAAAAAAGCGATAATAAAAATCCGGTTATCGTCTCCTTTTAGCATCGGTTATCGGTTTATTTAATTTTATTATATATCTGATAAGAAAAATCTAGTGTAAAATTATACGTTTATCTTTTAATGTATAAACGGGATTACCCTTTAGTACACAAAATGCAAAATATTCATTGGAATTATTTTAATTTCTTATTAGTATACTGGATTCAAGGAATAGATTTCGTTAATTCTAAGACCCATCTTAGTTTGGTTTATTAATAAATAATATATTATATTAGTTGTAAGTAATATTTATTTAAACATAACATAAATATAGGTTTTTCTTTATTAGTTCTAAATTAGTTATTACAAAAATGTGACAATAGGACTTGTACAGAACGGTGCTGTGATTTGTGGATCCTTGTGAACATAAGCTCAAAGATAATAAAATTTCGAAGAGGCGGGAAGGCTAAGGACTATAGTCTATAGTGGAACTCTAAAGGAGAAATGGTTGAATGAGTGCCAGAGTATTGTATATAGTCCAGGAGATAGCGTGCAAAAAAGTGTCTGACTAACATCAAACTAGAACTTTGTATACGAGTCAATCTTTTAGCGCCTTTTAAGAATATGTGGTCGGCTAAGTTCATCTACGGGACATAGCTTGGCAATAGGCGTTTGAAAAAAACAAACCGGTGGAGAGCGGCCATGTCTCACCAATTATGGTGGACAGTATGATTTTCATGATCCTGAGTACAGAATTAGTTNCGCGACCGAAGCGGTCGACCGCTAAAACGACCGGAGCTTTACGAACGCGGTCGGTTGTTTAGGTTGGTGTTTCCGGACACACCGGTTACTTCTCGGTCGACCTGGTTAGTGTTTCCGAACGCACCCTAAGATAAAAAACACATAAAAAAACACAAAAAAACATCCTTGCATAAAAATAACTTCCTTTTATATAATACGGACCCACGTTTCATTAATTTTTCAAATGTTTAGAGGGGGGGGGGGATTTTGGACCATTCTGTATACCTGTTTAAATAAAATTATAATTAAAGGGGGAAGTCAAACAGAGAAAAATATACTCCTACATAGAGATTTATACATTGTACATACATACAAATTAGGGTGGTTCGAAAAACACTTTTTATTTTTTTTCGACTTGCTATAGTGATAAAAAGCATAGACAAACAAAATAAAAGAAAAATAATCAAAATCGGTTAACATCTTCCGATCGCGCAACGCACTTGAAATTTACGTAAAAAGCATATTTTAGCTATTTTACGAGAAAATCAGTCAGGGCGCTATAGTGTCACGAGACAATCGCTACAGTGATTTTTGGCTTCTACATAGTACATTTAAACATAAAAAAAATGTTTTCACCATATTCCATTCTGCTTTCCGTTTGCGCAATAACGGACAAATTTTGAAAAAATCGCATTTATTTGGGGTTTTTACATTGCATTCAATGAATATTTTTTCTGTGGAATCCATTATTTATTGCCTTTTTCGTGGGCATGGTTGTTATAAAACAATATTTTCTTCTTTTAAAATTATTTTTAATGTGCAGCTCTTCGCCCATTTTGTATATTAACATGACCCAGAACTCACCACGAGGAGGTGGCTGCTCTCCGAGTACCACCCATACCCCTCCCTCCCTCTAACTAACCAAATAAAAGGTTTGCTATTTACAATTATTATATTTTTATTTAAAGTCTCTTACTATATTATTCTGTATTTAAACTTTCCTTCTTTACTTTGAACTCAGACTTCTGACCAAACCGTGGCATAATAGATCTTGATTCTAGGCACGTCCTGATATATCCATCTCTTGAAAACCGCACAAACTTGGCTCGAAGCTTCCGTTACTAATTTTACACACCTTTCAACAGCTTATGTATTGTCTATTGTCTATGGCACGGAAATCTTTTTACAATGTTCCAATCTGATACTGTGCCGCCACTCTGAATAAAGAGTTTTATTTCTTGATCAGTTATTCTACGTAACAGAGGTGGTGATGAGAATCTGCACGTTGATCAGTCAATAATTTCTGTATATATTCGTTTGCGTCAAAGTTTAGGGATTATAAAGTTTTTTTCCCCCTTTCCCTTTGGATTGATTTGTCCAGCCTTTATGATTTTCGCCTGAGACCCAGCTCTGTTATATGTTTTCTATCGTCTGTGATCATAGTAAGAAGCAGGTTCTCGGGGTGGACGAAAAATGAATTGCTTACTATAATTGAATCCACAATTTTACAAAGATTTTCTGGGGGGGGTACCTCGATGATGTATTGCATCAAAGATATGCTTGGCCCTATTTGTGAAGTGCTTGTTAGTTTTAATTATAACCAAAGAGGTTTGTAAGATTTAATAATGAAAAGAACAAGTTGTTTATGTCATTCTGACAGACATTCTTAAACCATGTAAAGCAGCTGGGTCTGAGGTACATTATAAAGGCTAGACAAATTACTTCATAGGGAAGGGGAAAAAACTTTATAATCCCTAAACTTTGACGCAAACGAATATATACAGAAATTATTGACTGATCAACGTGCAGATTCTCATCACCACCTCTGTTACGTAGAATAACTGATAAAAAAAACTCTTTATTCAGAGTGGCACAGTATCAGATTGGAACATTGTAAAAAGATTTCCGTGCCATAGACAATAGACAATACATAAGCTGTTGAAAGGTGTGTAAAATTAGTAACGGAAGCTTCGAGCCAAGTTTGTGCGGTTTTCAAGAGATGGATATATCAGGACGTGCCTAGAATCAAGATCTATTATGCCACGGTTTGGTCAGAAGTCTGAGTTCAAAGTAAAGAAGGAAAGTTTAAATACAGAATAATATAGTAAGAGACTTTAAATAAAAATATAATAATTGTAAATAGCAAACCTTTTATTTGGTTAGTTAGAGGGAGGGAGGGGTATGGGTGGTACTCGGAGAGCAGCCACCTCCTCGTGGTGAGTTCTGGGTCATGTTGATATACAAAATGGGCGAAGAGCTGCACATTAAAAATAATTTTAAAAGAAGAAAATATTGTTTTATAACAACCATGCCCACGAAAAAGGCAATAAATAATGGATTCCACAGAAAAAATATTCATTGAATGCAATGTAAAAAACCCCAAATAAATGCGATTTTTTCGAAATTTGTCCGTTATTGCGCAAACGGAAAGCAGAATGGAATATGGTGAAAACATTTTTTTTATGCTTAAATGTACTTTATAGAAGCCAAAAATCACTATAGCGATTGTCTCGTGACACTATAGCGCCCTGACTGATTTTCTCGCAAAGTAGCTAAAATATGCTTTTTACGTAAATTTCAAGTGCGTTGCGCGATCGGAAAATGTTAACCGATTTTGATTATTTTTCTTTTATTTTGTTTGTCTATGCTAAGGGCAACTTTTTATCACTATAGCAAGTCGAAAAAAAATAAAAAGTGTTTTTCGAACCACCCTAATACAAATCGTAGACGTGTATGATGAATAAAAAGAAATGAAATGAAATATAAATTTAATAATTTATAAAATTGAACTCAAGTAAAATGTAGTAACTTCTCTATACTCTAAATTTATTGTTAGGAAGAGGTTAAGAAGCTAAAAAATTGATTTTTTTTCTATTAAACATCAAAGGACACTACTGCTCGCCAAGCAGAGTATGAATATATATTGTAATATATGGGGACAATTTTGTTATTTTTTAACTTAAACATGTTTAATATCTTATTTTCTGAAAAAGAATCTTATATTTATATTTAGAATATAAATATATAGTCAAGGTTCAAAATAACAAAGAAATCATACTTTATAAGGGCAGCTCCTTATCAATTAATTTATATAAAATGTACTTTCCTGTACTCTTTCGGCTTCAAATTAAATAAAAAAAAAGTAATTTAATTTCTTTATCTCAACCTCAACTGAAACCTCACCGGAGTTGTTCCTTTTTACAACTCAACAGGGAGTACACTAACATTCATTAATATCCGTGATATACAGCCTGCGCTTGCGGAACTCCCATATCTCGATTCCATATCGAATTAGCTCTTCCCCATCAAGTAATAAAGTACCGCGTTGAATTCCCACAAGTCAACTTCTCGCTGTTTGCTATAACTCATGATTTTGTCAGAGTCAAGAGGAATCAAGTCAGTAATTCATTCGCCAACTATTATTTCTTATTAGGAAACCTCCTCGCTTTAGAGACACAGTGTAATTATTAAGTTAAGTTTTTTCCTAACTCTTTCTAAATAATTAGGCAATGAGCCTTCAGTGCAATATGATCAGTATATTTTTTATCAAAATATATATTATTTATGTATGTTATTATATTTTATATCTGTTATTCCATATGTTATTATTTTAAATTAACTTTTAGTTAATTTAATATTCACCTTTTTACTATCCATAATTAAGTAAACCAGATATTAATTAAACTCCTCTTTTTTTGGGCTCTCTATTACATTATTGATGCTTGAAGTTTTAGCAAAAATTATAAGGTAATTGAAGCGAGCGCAAGTGAGCTTATTACATTCAACAAACTATGCATCCTGGCAGTGTGTGTGTCCGAAAAGTTCACCGATAACTTGATGAGTCCAGTATCTTTTACAAATACAATTTTTTAGTAAAACCAACAGCAAAACCACTATTAAAGTGTTAAAGATCGCTTAAAACTAATAAAGCGAACCTAAATAATAAAAAATAAGAGAAAGCAACATTTCCACCAGCATCTTACGTTCTAACATAACGATTTTAATAATACTCCATGTACGTCGTCTAAAGAACAATTGAAACAGACATGTAAAATTTCAATCTAATCCCAGCTTTTAATTTTGTGTAGTGAAGTAATACATTTTATAATAGTTTAAATGGAGTAGGCCGGGGTTTGTGGGTTTTAAGGAATTATCCTTTTTCCTCACTATGCGGCTCTTTACAGGAATCATCCTCTTTAACAATCAAGTAATCATGATTAACTATTTTGTATTACGCTCGCTTCAATGAAAGGCCTAGTATTGGTAGACATCCCAATTGACAGTTTTCATCTTTGCCATGTCTTGCGTCTATATTATTTCCACATGTCATCATCTTTCCGTTACTTATAACTTCCTCTAGTACACTAATTAATTATTTTCGCTTACAGAGTGTTCTAAATTAATAAAGTTTTTTTTTGATTTTTACAGAAACTAATTACTTAACTATTATTTTTCATATACCTATTATAGTACGGTGCAATTAGCCCAAAAAACGGCCAAACCCAAACATCCAAAGTAAAAGTTTCCCTCCAACGCCAAATTGTTCTAGACAGTCCACATATTGTTTGGTAAAAAGTTACACCATTTTGAGCGTCGGGTTTGGGGGGGAGGGGGGGTAAAAGTTTGAAAATTAGTAGTTTTTATCATTTTTCTTAAATATTTAGAAAACTATGCGGTTTAGCGCAAAAAAAGTTATATAACAAAATAATCTCCATTAAATTGCGAACCAAAATGACCCTATACATAATCTTGCTAAAGTGAACGGTTCCGGAGTTACGGAGGGTGTAAAAGTAGACATTTTTCGTATTTTTTAGATTTTTTGGAAAAAATATGACATTATCA
>KZ652013.1:47147-71175 GCA_001010745.2 Gerris buenoi
CCTTACTAATTTTGTTTCACAATACCAACGAAACCCTTTTTACGTGAGAATTCACGCCTTACCAATTTTTTTTTTTTAATCTTAAGTTTAGACTAATATTTGTTATTATTATATTGATTATTGATTAATATTTAATGTTTTTTCATTGTCTGCTACCTCGTAAAAAAAAGCATATGCTACACGACTGTGAAGTGAAGAAAAAGCTTTACCTTGGCAATATTTCCTGTCTCGCTTCGCTCGACAGTAAATGTAATTGCCGCGGTAAAGAAAAAACTCACTTCACAGCCTAGTAACATAATATACTATTATATTTTAATTTTAATTTTTTGAAATTATATAACTGATAAACCTCTTTTTTATTTTTTGCAAAATCATATCAGAAGGGATAATTTATGTTGTCCAAGAACAAATATATATGTACATGTTTAGCTTAGATTTAATTTGTTAAGAGCCGACATCAGTAAGAGAATGTAGATTCGCTATTGATAAGGACTCCTTTTCCCCTTCTATAGTGTTCTTATTCATGTTTAATCGTTCGCTTTGATTACTGGAAGTATCTTTAAGGGTATCGTTCTTCGTGAAAGGTACTTTTGTTGTTCCTTAGTTTATTTTGTAGTTGCTTTCAGTGAAAACCACTATGGTTAACACCCCTGAAGATACTTCCAGCAATAGAAGGGAATTGTTTGAATTGAAATCCCCCATGATGTGGATTTTACAGGAAAACTAAGAGATTTAATATTACAAGACAACACACACACACATGAGACAACACATGAGGTTTAATTAAATAGAATAATCTGTTTCTAAATTTAAAATCACCATTATTAAAAATTCCGTTTTAAATAACTATTGTAATTTCTTATAGGCTTGTACGCACGGTGAAGTTGTTCGTTGTAATGGGTGTCAATTGGATTATGGAACTCATCTCCCTGGCCTACCCTGAAATGGTATTATGGTACTTGACTGATTTCTTCAACGCACTCCACGGAGCATTCATATTCGCAGTGTTCGTTCTTAAGAGGGACGTTCAACACAACCTCAAGAAACGCTGCAGTTGTCTCTTCTGCGGCTCTGCTGAAGCCAGGAAACAGAGCGTGTCTTCAACCATGATAACGTTTATAACTTTAAGTACTGGCGTCCAACCAGACGCTAAAACTATCATTCCACTGACAGAACTAAACAAGAAGAAACCTTCCTCCAACAACAATAATAGATTAAAACCCTAGGTAAAAGAATATTAGGACATGGGAACAACTTATTTTAAAATTTTGGGCATGCTCTCTAAAAAATTGTGCTATTTCGAAGGAGAAAACTAATGATTAAGAAATGTGTAATTACTACATTATACATTAAACCAGTGACGGTGATAGTTTTCCGGTACTTTTATAGAAAAGGGCCCCCCTTCTTGTTTTTTATACAAAAGAGTTTAAATCCCTCAGTTTAAGTAGCTATTAAGACAAAGGGATATTCAGTCCAATATGCTTTGGGACAAAGGAATATCACACATTTATATTGAAAAAGTGTGTATTAAGTTGTAAGAAAGTGTATTAGATTAAAAAGAAAAGGGGGGCCTTTTTCTATAAAAGTGCCAGTTTTCCCCTACTGTCTAAAATTTCAGCTAAGCGTATGTCCCAATTGGCACTTCTTTAGATTTTCACTCCCCTTATAAAAAACAGAGGAATATCAATCTAAAGAAGGGTATGGAAAGTTCTTCTTTAGACTGTTACTCACCTTATAAAAACACAAGGGTATGGTATTCCTTTCTCCCCAAGTACATTGGACTAAACATCACTTTGTCTTAATAATTATTTAGACAAAGTCATTTTAATTCCAAAAAAGAACATAGGGGAGTAACAATCTAAAGAAGTACCTCCCAATTATTGGGAGGTGGTTTAACTTTTGTGTTTAACTTCCTTTAATATAATCCTCAAATCAGTGCTTGTTGAGGTGTAAAACAAAATGATTTTGTCTTCATTGTAAAAAGATTCAGAAGACAGAATACTTCCTTTTTCTGCACCATGATTGAAGAGGAAGTACTCCCCAAGTTAATGTGGAAATGTCAGAAGTTAAATTTGAGTGTTATTCAAGCTGTGCTGTTGGAATGCCCCATGTGTTATTTTATAGAAGAAATTAAATCATCTTGAAAGGCTACAATGGGAATAGAAAGGTGTAGTGAGAGAAGCAACTTCTGTAAGTCCTTGGAGCTATGGGACTTTTCCTAGAGTTTTCCTATCATTATAAAATATGACTTCTGTTGCTCCATACTCCGCCTTCAATAATTTATTCTTAAACCCAAATTCATTATAGCCAAATACTTTTTTTTATAAGAACTATGAAACCCTTGTAAACATTCTGCTTATTCTTACCTAGTTCTAATTTATTAATTTTGTACTGGATTTGCGCTTATTAAAGTAAATAGTATACACTCTGATATATTTCCTCGGGGTGTAAACAACATATAATTATAAATAACTAGTCTATAATAGCCTTCCAGGTTTTATTAAACTTCTATATATAATAAAGATACAGGTCCAATTTTTATAAAGAAATTAAGATTAAACCATACATACAGCGACTCTATTTTAGTTGTTGATAGGAAAAGGAGCTACTTTTTTTAAGTTGTAGTTATATAATAGCTTAGCTCTAGTGTATAATATGCTAAAAGAAGAATTAAAGTCACTGCATTATTAGAACTGCTTTGTATATTGTAAAAAAAAAAATTGAAACAGCCAAGAAGCAAGCTCTATGTTAATGTCTTCTTCTTTATATATTTACCATATAACATACCCATGATGTATATATTTATTTATTGGATACAAAATTTACCTATACGCACTTTTTATATCTTACTAGACGCACATTTATGAAATAGCTACTAAATTTGCAGCTCTGTGCATGTTTAGTTTAGAATTGACAGATTTTAATCCAGCCGCTCATTGAGACTCAGGCGACGCAGAGCAGGCTGCACAGTTTTTTTAACTGGCTTCACGTGGCCTATTGATCTCTAATGGATCTGGCGTCTCAATTGACCCGGTACCGTATATTTCAGTGGTTGAAAAAACTGTGCTCCTCTGACCTGAGTCGATGTGCGCCTTGGTCCTTAAAGTTTTGGTTAAAAGTGCAGTGGTGGTTAAAAGTTTTTGTAAGTACAGTTTTGGTAAGTAGTAAAAGTTTTGCAGTAAAAGTTTTGGTAAGTACAGTGGTAGTTAAAAGTTTTGGTTAAAAAACCTTAAAGTTTTTGTCCTTAAAGTCTTGGTCCTTAAAGTTTTTTTGGTCAAGATTTCAGCGAAGATGTCTTTAATTATTTACTCTTTGTTATTTATGTACTTGTACTAAAAAAATCTTGTTTACGTAGAACCCCTACAATAATTCATATATATTTATAATTTTTAAGTAAATATTATGATGAATGAAGGTGTCTATGTGTGTATGTATATGCATATAACTATATTTAGAGACTTTTAATTAAAATTTCTTATATTTAAATTACTGAAGTAAAGACTTTAGTTCTATAATCACAGAAATAGCTTTAAATAAATTAAATGACTATACGTATTTCGACCAACTCAGTGGTCATCTTCAGGTCCATTAAAACACTATAACATATTAATAACAAATAACAAAATTTAAAACCCTACAACAAAGCATAGCAACAAATAACATAACACTGATAAACTAAAAAACACACTAAAACATTAATAAAAATTAACTTGTCAGACTAGATTAGACACATAAACAAATAAAGGTTACATTCTAAAAGGTTATACCATAATATAACCTGTCAAAAGCTAAATATGTGGGACAGAAAACCGACTAGACTAAGTTATATCATTTAAATTGTCATAAAATTTTTTAAAAATAGGAGATCTAACAACTTCTACTTGCTCATTAAGAGTTTCTGTGGACGGATTCTTACTAGAGAGATAAATTTCTAAAGATTCTAAGACATTTAATCTCCTACCAAAATCTTCTCTGTGCAATATTATTTTATTTTTATCTTTTTCAAACTTATGACCACTCTCTAATACATGTTTTGCAAAAGCTGATCTTTGAATGATTTTCTCTTTCTTATTCTGCTTTTCCTTGATGGTTTCTAACACTAGTTGTTGCTTCTTCTGTAACTTCATTCTATCTCTTCCTGAATTAGTTTTAATGAGATATTTGATGTTGTTTAAATCAGATGTTAACTCATCTTCTTCAAGTTCCAATTTTCTTGATTTCTCCACAGCTCCAAAATGCTCCGCCCACCTCTTCTCTAGTGCTCTTCCTGAACGTCCTGTATATTCCGCGTTACACCCATCTTCTGAACATTTATCAGTGTTATGTTATTTGTTGCTATGCTTTGTTGTAGGGTTTTAAATTTTGTTATTTGTTATTAATATGTTATAGTGTTTTAATGGACCTGAAGATGACCACAGAGTTGGTCGAAATACGTATAGTCATTTAATTTATTTAAAGCTATTTCTGTGATTATAGAACTAAAGTCTTTACTTCAGTAATTTAAATATGTGGGAGTTCTATAAAATTGCAAGTGATACCAAAAATAAGTTGATTAAAATTGCTTGTTAATTAAAACAAGAACTGGGTGTATATGACCAAGTAGTCGAACACCTTTCAAAAAAGAAATAAATCAAATAAAGTAAAAAATATTTATCTCCAAAACGATTGGTTTTAGAGCAAAATAGAGAATCTTCCCCTCTCTTCAGGTCACTAAACTTCACCGTCATCAAAAATACAATATGGCGGTGATCGGAAAGATGGTACAGTTGGTGGTGATATTTTCATGGGAGTCTTTGTAAGTGGATGAGAGAGGGTTAAGGGGTAGGGAAACAGGTGCGGCGGTGATGGAGACGAGGTGCTACACACCTAATACAGGGTGGCGCAGCGCTGATGACCACATTTTAAATGGTTACTATATGCTTAATATTAGAGCTTGGAGATTGAAATAAAGCAAATTTTCTAGAACGAAATGTGGAAGTTTATTGGACATAATAAACCACATAAAACGCCAAAGTTTACGTTGTAAAACCTCGTACCCTTGCCGAGTTGAAGGATGCAATCCGCAGTGAATCGCTCGAATTCCTGACGAGATGTTAGAGAACGTGATACGCAACTTCACTGAGCGAAGAATGTGTAAATACACACTTGAAAATTCGACTTCTGTCCAATAAACTTCCACATTGTTACTATGGAAATTTGCTTTATTTCAATCTCCTAGTTCTAGTATTAAGCCCATAGTAACCATTTAAAATGTAGTCATCCGCGCTGCGCCACCCTGTATAACTACTGTTCCAAAATTTCTAAATTCTTAGGACGGAAGTTCGTTCCAAAAAAGTAGATATTGTATAAGTGTGCATCGTATATACTGTACCCTGTACCAAAGCACTTTTGCATGCAGCTATTTTATTTTATATTACTGTACTAGCTGGATACCCGTGCTTCGCTACGGAGTGTTTTTTTAATTTGATAATATTAACTACCATCAAGAAACATTTAAATTATTTTACTATGCGAGAATATCTAGATTCTCTCCAACTTATACCCCCTCCTCTTTGATAACATAATTTTCAAATATCCTAAATTTATCTCCCTTCTATATGTGAATATTATGACAAAAATGTTAATAACATAATATAATAATTTCTGTGCTTCGAAGAGCTTTTTAACGATATGCATCATGAAGGGTATATTCATTACTTGTACCCCGTACCCCTCTGTACCAAAATTTAAATTTTGAAATTAAAATGTAGACAGTGACCTCCCCCTTATTTTGAAGGAAAAGTTTAAAAAAAATCATCGAATAGGGATAAAACTGTAGACTTGTATAACACACCCTCACACATACACTTTTCTTTTTATATCTTATTTAGCTATATTTTTCCATTTTTGTACCCTCCAAAATGAAAATATGATAAAACTGTAACAATAATTACTGCTCTCTTAAAGAGCTTTTCAACAATATGCATCGTGAAGGGTATTCATTCCTTTGGCCTCGTATTCATTACCTGTACCCCGTACCCCTTAGTACCAAAATTTAAGTAGATTATGATTTTACCCTACTTTGAAGGAGTAAGTACTTTGAGCAAATTTTAATCGAGATCGGACTAAAACTGTAGATTTGTATAAAAGAACATACATAATATGTACACACATATGTTGACTTTTTATACATATGTATGGATATAGATTTACATTTTACCTCTCCCCCTTCTAAATTAAAATGAGACAAAACTGTACTTAAGAACAGTTACTTTTCTCTTAAACAGCTTTTCAACGATGTATATCATGAAGGGCATCCATTACTTTGCCATTTCTACCCCGTACACATAACAACAATTACTGTACTCTTAAAGAGCATTTCAACGATATGCATCATGAAAATGAAGGGTATTCATTACTTTTACCCCGTACCCCTGTGTACCAAAATTTTAATTTCGTAATCTCATGTAGGCAGTGACCTTTACCTTGCTTTGAAGAAAGTGTCTAAATATTCATCAAATTGGGATAAAAGACATACCCTCATACAGCTATATTTTTTCCATCCCCCTCCCCCCTCCTTAGGGAAAATATGATAAAACTGTACATAACAACAATTATTACTGTCCTCTTAAAGAGCTTTTCAACGATATGCATCATGAAGGGTATTCATTACTTTGACATTTGTACCCCGTACCCCTGTGTACCAAAATTAAATTTCGAAAATTCATGTAGACAGTGTTTTCCCCCTTGCTTTGAAGGTCAATTGTGCAAATTTTCATCAAGATCTGACTACAACTTTAGATTTGTATAAAGAACATACATACATTCGTTGACTTTTATATATATATGGCCGCCATCTTGAATCAAAATGCCCGATTGGTAAACTATTTACCAAAAGTTACTAATGTCATAAGAGGAACACACCTACTAAATTTCAAGCTTGTAGGTCAAGTGGTTTCAGAGATATCAAACAGCTTTTCAACGATGTATATCATGAAGGGCATCCATTACTTTGCCATTTCTACCCCGTACACATAACAACAATTACTGTACTCTTAAAGAGCATTTCAACGATATGCATCATGAAAATGAAGGGTATTCATTACATTTACCCCGTACCCCTGTGTACCAAAACACACCTACAAAATTTCATGGTCGTAGATTCAGTGGTTTCAGAGATATCGTGATGTGTCAGTGAGTGAGTGGTATTTGGATTTTATATATATAGATATAAAAATATTTACTCGTATAATATTATTTGAATTTTTTTTATGTTTTTTATTTACATTATTTTTTTAAATTTGAATTTTTACACCAACAAATAAATAAATTATAGATATATCTCATTTTCCAAATCAGCTGTCAGTTGTAGATAGTACCCATAGTATAAGTAGGTAATACTTTTTTTAAGATAACTATTTGTAAGATAACTATTTTTTGATGTCGAATGTTTTATGTAAAAAAAAATCTTTTTCTAAGTTTAATTATAATTTTATTATTGTGACTACCTATCCATTTGTAACAAGAATTAAAACTAGAAACTTAGTTAAGGAGTAAATTTTTGTGTAAGTTTTTTTTTTTTAATCCTTTACATTTACTTGACTTTGGTTTGTCTGTTGGTACTCATTTTTTGGGGATTAATTAACCATCTTCCAGGCATCCAATCGAACTGAAACTTGGCTTATTAACTCTTTACCGATACGTTAACATTCTATCAAACTAATTTTTAACTTAACTAATTAAACTTAAGTTTAAACTAATTGTAAATTATTATTAATTAATTAATTACTCTTAAACAACCAAAATGCATTAAGTATAAAGGATTTATTATGAAATTTTTTATTTTTTTTATTTTAGTTAGTTTTATTAAAATAACTAAGATTTTATTTCCCTATTCTACATTGAAGGGTGTTTTTGAGAGTTTTGATTGGCACAAGAAAAGGGCTGCAAAAATAAACGGAAAAAATTATTGAACTTGCTTAGGGTTTCGTTGGTAAAACTTAAATATAGAAACACTTATAGTTTTGTTCCTGTGTCTATCTGTGACACTTCGAACAGTTTGAATAACTTTTGAATCAAAAGAGATAAAAATATGAGACTTTGTTGTAATGAAGATTTTTTTTTGAGCAGACTCACAGTTATCAGCCATTCAAATCCAAAATGGCGATTATTTTTTTATTTTATTTTGAGTGGGGTATCAAATAAAATAGAAAAAAGAAGAATAGCAATTTAATCTGATTACCTGGCCCTAGAGTCTTTTCCCCCAAGTTTTCACGTCCATTGTGCATTTTATTAACGGGAGTTCCTCGATTAATCATTTTTTCATGTTCACAATTCTCAGACTTCACACTCAACCAGTTTATTTCTTATTCTTTTACAACCTTTCTGCCTTTAATATAAAATGTAAACTTAAAGTGCGTAGGTATATTTTTATACTTTAAAATATAAATAGATCACACTGAACCTACTAAAGTTGTCGAAAGCAGTAATGATCACTGTGGTTTTTGGTTTTGGATAATAAACTGTTCGATAAAATTGACTGTTCGACTGTTAATAAAATTATCGATTGATTTTTCTTCTTAGTAACGTTATTCACTATGAGTAGGTTCTAATAAATCTCAATAAACTAATTTTACTTCTTATATTAATTTGCTTTGTAAGTTTCATCGCACACTTGTTACCCTAATTTTGAATCACTTTCCGTCTTTCAATCTTCCCCAAATTTTGAACATAGAAACAATAAGGGTGATGAATACAGAAATCAGAAAAAAGACCAGTTTTTTAAAATTGTATTTTTATATTAATTATTTTGTTTAATTTCTTTAGAAATAGCAATTATTTTATCTCTTAAAAACATCCCCAAAGAACCAAAATGTTACTTTGTTTATTTTGTTAATCTAAATGACTTTTGCTTCTTTAATATGTTCAAATGATAGGCCAGAATAAAGCTCTTAGTCCGGAACAACTGTTTTATAAGTAAGGTAAAAAAGGCTTAATTAATCGTTTAAATAAGAAAGTTTTAAATGCTGTGTTATTATAACAACTTTAAAATTAGTTTATCTCAAAAAGGGATTAGAAGAGGAAAGGGATGCTACCGTCCCAAAACTTCGGTAACTTGTGGGGACGAGCAGAGTAAAAACATCATCCAGAAGCTGCCACTAACCCCCTTTAGTTTAGCAACTGCTTATATAACTAAACTAAGCTACAAAAGTGGCAAACTGAAATTTTAGGTATAAAATACATTTCGGGGTAATCAGAGCAAAAGAACTACTTTGATTAATGACTGAGGAAGCCTGACATAATTAATAAATTAATTAATTTTAGCTTTTTATCTGAAAGTTTAAAGAATTTATAGTCAATGCAACAATAATAATCAATGAGCTGTGGTTAATCAATGAATCTATTCAAGGTTTCCATGGTTTGGGTTCTTAATAGGGCAATCTTATCTATTTTTATTTTTGAAGAAAAATAGTCTATTGTTTTTAGGGTCCGTTGGCAAAATCGAGGACCCTTACAATTTTCTACGTTTTCACCTGTTCTCCGAAATTACCCTACAAAAAAATGGTAAAAATTGTACTTATGTAAATGGGAAATAACACAAATACAGGAAAAATATAGTGAAGCCCCATATTATCATCCCTCGCCAACATGTGGTTGATGTCTTGCGGTATGCTACATAAAAAAGGACGCCCTATGTACAAATATTGGTAGGTATATTTATAGTTTCGGGTTTTTACCATTATATCTTTATGCCATGTGTCTTTGAAAATTGAATTTTTCGTGCGTCCCCTCCCCTCTCTATTTTTTTAAACAAATCAGATAATATATATGTAGACTCACAGATCTACATTAAATTGCCTAAGGACCGATTTATGTATGCTGAAAGCACATCTTGGCTTATTTATTTTAAATTTAAATACTCGTGGATATTAAATAAGAAATGTTTCCAGCGAAAAATATTTTTTAAAAAAAAGTTATACAAAAGATTTGAATGGTAGTATTAAGGTTTAAATACGAAACATTTAAGAGACGTTATATTTGGTCTTTATGCAGCAAGTTAATGAAGAGTTTAGAATTAGAGTTGAATATTAGTGTTAAATATTGTGTTAATGTTGGGAGAGGTCACGTAGAGTAACTTTTTAATCTACAACTTTGTTCTAGAGAGTTGTTTTTATTTTTATTTATTTATTTATTTTTTTATCAAATACTTTGAGATTTATTTTATATTCCTAAAAAACAGGTTGATCCAAAAAAATGATTGAAAAATGCATTTGAAGACAAGAAATGATTTTATAAAGTATAGTTTTTTATTCCAAAATGAAAAAGTCGAGAAGTATTCTCTTTTGTTAATCCTATCCGGGTCCATACTATATTATTAAATTGATTAAGGCGTCTAAAGAATTATGCTTGCTTCACTTTGACTTTTGATCCTACTGACTATGAATACCGCATTTCATTGAAATTAGTCCTAGGTTCCATGGGAGATCACTCAAAGACTATCATTGTGAAAAAAATGACAGTAATCTCCAATTTTATCAATTTATGTGTTTAATTATTCAGGAAAAAATACAGGGCTAATGAGTATAATGAAGATTATTATCCTATAATAATCTAATATACAGGGTGTCCCAGCTAATATGGAACAGCGGAATATCTCCGGAACCATGATAGATAGAAGGATGCGGTTTTCAGGGTTCGATAGTGGCTAAAAAGGCGCTCCCAGAACATATGCTGAACATTTTCTGTGTTCAGCAGAAGTGCGTGAAATTTACGAAATTAAAAAAAAGTGAATAGGAAGCTATATTTTTAAGATTAGATTTGGATTTTATGGCTAAAAATAAGTTTTTTACTCTTGGAAATTTTTTGCTCCGAGCATTAGTTTGCCGTCTGGAGAGCCCTGAATGTGCTAAAATTGAAACTAAGTCCATTTTACAGCTAAACTAATGGATTTAGGAAAATAATTCAAGAGACAAAAACTTCTTATTTTTAGTCATAGAATCCAAATCCAATCTAATATTCATACCTTATATGTAACTTTTTTCGCCTAAAAAGGTGTCCAGCAGGGCTCAAAAAGTGAGAAAAAAAATACCAATAATGCATCTTTTTAAGAATAGTTTAGATTCTATGACTAAAAATAAGAAGTTTTTGTCTCTTGAATTATTTTCCAAAATCCATTAGTTTAGCTGTAAAATGGACTTAATAAAGTTTCAATTTTAGCACATTCAGGGCTCTCCAGACGGCAAACTAAAGCTCGGAGCAAAAAATTTCTAAGAGTAAAAAAATCATATTTTTAGCCATAGAATCCAAATCCAATCTTAAAAATATAGCTTCCTATTCACTTTTTTTTTAATTTCGTAAATTTCACGCACTTCTGCTGAACACATGAAATGTTCAGCATATTTTCTGGAAGCGCCTTATTAGCAACTATCGAACCCTGAAAACCGCATCCTTCTATCTATCATGGTTCCGGAGATATTCCGCTGTTCCATATAAGCTGGGACACCCTGTATGTGTTTTTTAATAGGTTTAAAATTAATAGTAAAGAACTGTTTGCTGTTATTTAATTTTAATTTAGAAAAAGGTAAATAATAGTTTGAGTTTCTTTAGTATGATAGTAGAGGGGAGTGCAAAGTGCCTTGAGTTGGTTCCAGTAAAGGATGGTGCTGCTATGCTCTACTTGGTAGGGCCACTGCCGATTCCCTAGATTTAAATCCGATAACATGTAATTCAATCAACAGGTGATTGTTTACACTTCGTTTTCGGTTTATTTGCAATGTCAGATTTATTTTAATCAATATCTCGAAAACTACAGTCCAGGGGTATCCAACTCCAGTATTCTAGAGGTGTAAGAGCACTAGCGCTCCACGGGAAGATGGTGGTTAAAATTGTAAACTACTTATGATCTTTTGACATTTATACTATATTGTAAATAAACAATAAAAAAAAAATAACTGCCTCGGTGGCCGAATGAGATGCGCGATCGAATTAAATGCGAAAGTTCCCGGGTTCGATTCCAGGAAAATGACCAAATAATTTATAAATTAATTTCTTTGAATTAAAATGCTCGAAATCTTTTGAATGGTGTAAAAGATTTAGTTACAATATTAACCGCACCTTCCCGTGGAGCGATAGTAGTCTAACACAGGTAGATAAAGAGGGGAGTTGGAAATCTTTCCGTTTAAGGATTCTATGATCGCTGCTACAGTTTATAAGATTAGAGTTGGCAGAATCGAAGGCGGGAAATAACAAACGTGGAGGTAGTTTTGGGGTTATAAAAAGGGAAAATCGGTGTTGCCATGTTATATTTTTTTGTGCAACAGGAGTAGAGTAGAGCATTATTTTTCTGAAGTTGCATTCAACATGGGGGACCAATAAAATCGTTTCCCTCAAAATTTTCCCGCCTTTTGATTGTGCCAACTCTAATCTTATAGACTGTAGATAAATAATATAGAGCTACAATATATAGTTGTTGTTTTTTATTTTTTATACGGTTTATTTTTTTTTGTTTTAAAATGTTTTTGGAAGTAGCACTAAAAATTTGAAACTAAAATTAATCTTTCGATTTATGAATGTTTCTGAACAGGTATGTCAAATTTCATCTAAATCGGGCCAGCAGTTTTGGTTCTACGCGTCTGAAGAAACAACCAGGCTACATACTACATACGACAGACAATTTTTAAAACACATTTTTCGGACCTAGGGGACCTCAAAACGCGCATGTACATAAATATTACAAAATAAAATGTTCTTGCTCTCACAATACTTTCTCTTCATAATATACTACATTTATAAGAAAGTAGAAAATGGATTTTAATGTCGGAAGATAGTTCTAACCTTAGCTTAATATTCCATGTTGATTTTTGTTTTGTTTTATTTATTATTAGTATGTTTTTCTCTGCTTACTGTCTAAAGAGAAAACAATCCCAGTTAACAAGAATATTTTCTCCCTGGCTCGGTTCCAAGATGAAAAAGAAGCGGGAGGCCCCCCACTACTAGGGAGTCCATGTTTAGGTTGCTAAAAGAGAAGGACAGTCCTTGACGTGACGTGACGCTAGGTGCAATTTAAACAAATACCAAATTAGAAATTAGTTATGTTAAATGTAAACAAACGAGCAAATATTGCGATAAGGTGAAGAATTCTTCACCTTATCACTCGATTATGAAACAAACATGCACAATGAATACAACTACGAAAAGAATCACTTTCTACGCATCTAAACCGAGATAATGTTTATATTTCATATCAATCGTAAATAAAATATATTAGGTTTGTTCCAACCACACTTCAAACTGGTTTGGAACTTTCCGACGCATGCGGAACGGACCACAATTGATCGTTTTTCGCTAATGCGCATGCGTCGTACAGTTTGAAGTGTTGTTGGAACAAACCTATGGTATAATCTCAATTATAAATCTTGGTTTAGAAATAAATATGTATTACCTAAAATTGATTATTAAAATAATTTAATACAATACCCGTTAATGATCATTATAAGAGCTATTTAATTATTGTTGTCATTAATATAAAATGGATTCTTATAAATATTAAATTATGTATAAATATATATGTATATAAATATGATTGTGAGGTTAGTCCTTAGTTAATTTTGTTTATACTTTTTGTTAACCTGATTAGTTTATTACTACGTGGCACTGGTTGTTATGATTTTATTTTATACGGAGCAGTAGAATTTATTTTTGTATTTAATAATTCAGGTTTCTTTTAGTTTAGTGTAATTAGTGTAGCATGTGAGTTATTAATTAATTTGAGTTAACGGCTTCATTTAAAAATCGGTTAATTTGTTATAATTAGTCGGAAGTGGTTATTTGTAAAAGTTGTAATGTGTTATAGTTAAGATTTAAACATTTCTATTGGTAGTACATATGTAAACAAACACGGTAATGTTGCGATAAGGTGAAGAATTCTTCTTAATTCAATTACATTCAATTAATGTAATAGGTATTCTTTAGATAATAAAGCAATACAATTGCTTATTTCTTAACCTTATTGAAAATAGAAAATGGTTCGAGGTCAATTTCGTCTGGAATCTGGAATCAAATGAAGATGATATTGGACGATGCTGATTCGCAGTAAGTTTTAGTTTTTAAATTATTATTTATATTTTATAATTAACCTATAATATGTATATTTTTGTTCTGTATTCCTTTTAATACTTTTTCCAGATTATTAGAAAAACAAATAATAGTTATTTATGCACCTAGGGAGTAAAGTAAGCCATTATTCCCTGAGCGAAAAAGTTGGTTCTTGAGGCGAAGCCGAAGGAACCACGGTCCTTAAATCCCGAGGCGAAGCTAAGGGAGATAATTATCGCGAAGTGAATAATGGCACTTTACTCACGAGGTACATACCATATTTTATCTCCAGTAGGTAGTAAATTCACATTTTCGTCCATTCACAGTTTTTATTTATTATTTTAATAAATAACTATAATTATTAGCACTTTTAAAAGCAGATATAAGAGATTCAATATTAAAAACAAATAAGAATTGGAATTATACTCAAATAGAAGGTTATTTAGATCCAGGTTATAAACAAACATAAACATGACCGTAAAAGCAGTGACGCCAACCTGATTTCAACATCTTCAATGCATTAACCATTCATTTTCTACTATTTATAAAATAATTAAGTTGCAATCTTTACTTTTTCGCCCTACTTTACTTTTTCGCCCTACTTTTTACTTTTTCTCCCTTCTTTTTGATTCAGGGAAGAAAAGACCTGCTTTAGTCCCTCTAAACGAATCCAAAATCATAACTTTTTCTTCCTACTGGAGATAAAATATCTTAAAGTATACCTTCAAAAGTAGGAATTCACTTTATTTAATTTATTTCAATACTGAATTAAAACTGCAGGGTCAATTATACATGCGAAACAAGAAATTCATGTTAAATTACAACTATTTATGGTAGTTGTAATTTTAGTTGTAATGGACGGTAATTACACAATAATTAGTCCATTAGGCTTAAGGTTTGTTCTATGTATTTGGTTTCCTATAAATCATAAGAATTAAACCCTAATATCAACTATGTTCCAGTTCTCTTTTTTTGCCATGGTTGTTAGGGAAATATTTCTAGTTGTCTTATGCTAATAGGACGCACTTTTCTTTTAGATTATAAATATTAGTTGGTATATGCTCCTATTTTCCTAATTACTACTGTCCATTATTACTGTTATCTTATTGAATGATAGCAGTGAGATGTGTTGACCCGGGTCCTTTCAGTGATTCTATTAATATCAATGTTTTGTAATTGTAAGTACAATTACTTTATTGCTTGCGAGCTTACCGAAGGTAACGGAAGCAATGTGATGAACAATTTTGGTCCCGTGTCTGTCCGTCGCCGTATTTTTGCGAAACAACATATATGTATATCCTTAAAAGTACTTGTTCGATTTTAATAAAATTTAAATTGTAGATTGTAATTAGCCCATATAAGTTTAAAATTTCTGCTTTTTTTTCCACATGTACATTATTTACACCCATCGAGTGAAAAACGACTCGATTGTTCTTCTTATTCCTGATTATGTTACGTCATTCCTGATTATGTCAGTAAGTCCTTGTTGAGTCGTAATGGATTCAGGCAAGGTTAAATAGATGTGACATTTTAAGTGTACCACTCCTGCCTTAGGGGGTTATAACTTATAACGTTCGTTCAAAGAGTTTTATATGAAAGATAATATAATTGTTGTGATACTTTTTCGGAAATTATTTAAGATTTTCGTTGTAGTAAACATTTTTCCAATTAATGTAATAAGCACGGATCAAATTAAAGTATATTTAAATAAGTATATTTAAAATAGTATATTTAAAGTTGTATTTAAATAAAAGCGTGTAAAAATGACAGCATCTTTCAGGGAAAAAAGATGATTATCATTAATTTATTTTGATTTCATGAATAAAACAATTGGAGTTTTCTATTTCTGTACAATATACACATACACGTGACAATTTGTGATGATGATAATTCTTTTAACTCTTAAAGGGGGAATGATTGATAATCATTCTTTTATCTATGAACCAATTATTGAAATCTGTTAACATACCTATATTTTTTTTTATCAAACAAATATAAAATGATGGAATTACTTATTAGTTAATTCTTTGAAAGTAGAGGAGTGGTTGGGTGGAATGTACAGATCGTTTTATATGAATTGTATAACAATATTAATTGTTTCTACCGAGATTCTATGGTATTTATTCAGAGCGATTAAAATTTAAAGAGGTAAATTTCGATAAATTTTATTGTTTTATTTTTATATTAAAATATTATATTTTATGTCTAAAGATGAGAAATAAATTGTTTTAAGCAGATTTAATCATAATTTATTGTTTAAAGTCTTGAAGCGGTGTCTCTTTATAAAGTTAATATGAAGCTCGAACTTCGTGTGCTTGGAAATATCACTGTATAATGGATTCTCTAAAGAGTTTATGGGCAAGTTATTCTGTACATAAATCAGACAGAGGCAAAAGATGACGCTAGTTTGTTTTATAAGGGGTTTGGCAGAAGGAACCAAGGTAGGAAGTTGAGAAAGAGAAATGAAAAGCCGCAGAGTAAGAAGGCAAGGTGCAGAGTCGAGTTTGTACGCTGCTGTTTTATAGGAGAAGGTTTGAAAATACTCTACGAATGGGAGACATTCGGTTCTTGTGTGCGAAGAATTCATTAGGTGTCTGTACCATGTAACTGTGTGGGGAAGGCGGCAGCTCGCCCGCTTAATTTAACTCTACAAGGCATACCGCTGTCTTATCACTTTTATCACTTGCACCATAGTAAACTCCATGGCTCTGTTTTTGAAACGACAGAGTTGGTCTCTTTTACAGAGGAGCTATATAGCCAAGCGGGTTCAACTTTCTGTCAATACAGACTAGTGGTGAACTTAGGGGAACTGTCCCGGTTCCCTTCCCTATCTGAAATGAGAAATCAACTTTAGCGAGTCGGTTAATTAATCGAGTTTAATATCGATCCTTTTGCCTCTGTGGTTTTGATCTCAAGAATTCTACAAACAAACAGGCCCAAGTCCCAAAGTTTTTATTTTTTTATGATTAACTTGTCCTGCCACAGAAGCAGAAATATTGCTTGGATAAAAAAAATATAGAATTGCCTTTAAAAGATCCCTTTTTCAATAGACGAACCTGAAAGCTTTTCATGCCAATGAGCCTCAATTAACTGCCGTTTTCTCTCTGTAGAGTTATACAGTTGTCTAATTGCTTTTATACACGACAAATTTCTTCTTTATTTATTTGCAGGAGATAGTTCTATAAACAATGTTCTCTCAGATTACGATGAAGTCCGCTTTTAACTGCTCTATCTATTAGTCCAATATGTTTTCTCTTTGGTTCAGATGATGACTTGCAATTGAAATATAATTTCGCTTTTCACAATACTTAATTATCAATTATCATCTAGTCTAAAAATAATATATCATAATTTAAAGGTCAGCAGCTAGTTATGCCGTTGCTTGAAAAGCAATAATAATCTTAAGTACTTTTTTTTAAAAAAAAAGAAGAAAAAATGTTGAGTTAAATACAGCAGCCTTTAAAAGTTATTTGATTTGCTCAAGGATATGTCCTAAGAAGAGTTTAAAATCAGAAAAAATATTAGATTATAAAAGAACTAGCTGAATGGCTACGCTCTGCTTCGGAGTTTTTTTTTGTTTATTTATATATTACTAGCTGAAGTACCCGGCGCAGCCCGGGTTGCATACAAAAATTAAGACCTAAGTGACTAAAATATCAATAAAGAAGTAGATACCTAAATGTATATTACAAAAGTATCAGAACATTGTAAAATAAATAAGTATAAAATATGGTTATGCGTTGAGGGAATTATGTCACAAACCTTACTCTTCCATGTTACTCCCCTCCTAAATAAAAATATCACAAAAATCTCCTTAAAGAGCTTTTCAATGATACGCATAATGAAGGGTTGTCATTACTTTGACATTTGTACCCCGTACCCCTGGATACCAAAATTAAAATTTCGAAAACTAATGTGGACAGTGACCTTCCTCTTGCCTCGAAGGTTAAAACTAAAGATTTATATAAGGAAGCCACACACCAAAAGACACTCTTTTTACTTACAGAAGTATTTTTTTCTTAGTATAGAAATATTTTTCCTGTATTTTCCACTTTGCCCCCTCCTAAATAAAAATCTGAAAAAAATGTAAATAACAACAATTACTTTATTCTTAAAGAGCTTTTCAACGATATGCATCATGAAGGGTATCCATTACTTTGACATTTGTACCCTGTACCTCTGTGTACCAAAATTTTATTTTCGTACTCTCATGGAGCCAGTGACCTTGATTTTGTTTTGAAGGAAAAGAGTGAAAATATTCATCAAATTGGGATAAAACTGTAGATTTGTATAAAAGACATACTCTCATATAGATACTCTTCTTTTTTACTTAGATATATTATGTAGTTATATTTTTCCACTTTACCCCCCTCCTAAATGAAAATGTGACAAAACTATACAGAACAACAATTATAGTACTCTCAAAGAGTTTTTCAACGATATGCATCATGAAGGGTATTTATTACTTTGACCCCCTATTCATTACTTGTACCCCGTACCCCTGGGTACCGAAAATAAAATTTCGAAAATTCATGTAGACAGTGACCTTCCCCTTGCTTTGAAGGTCAAGTGTGCAAATTTTCATCGAGATCGGAATAAAACTGTAGATTTGTATAAAGGACATACCCACCCACATACCCACATATCCACAGACTTTCATCTTTATATATATAGATTTTTAAGTTCATTTATAAACTTCCGTGAAGAGACGTTGAAGTCATTTTACTACACGAGAATATATATATGCCCTAATTTTCTTCATTCTCCCCTCCCTTATTGCTATAATACCCCTCCTTTTGAATAATAATTTGCTAATATCCCTTATTAGTAATTAGTATTAGTAATAATACTACTGAAAAAACAGTTGTAAAAGTTAATTTTCTGGGAAAATTAAATTTCTGAGGTATTTTCCTGGTGTTTCCCTCCCCCTTGTCTTATCGTCCCTAGGATGGAAATTGTCTTTTAATAATATAAGAGCCCTTAGGCCCGTGGCAACGGGCTTAATTTTATATTTAGAAAAATATAAAATTATAATTAAATTCATTTTGATTAGTTATTATATCTATTTAGAGACCAAACAAATGAAAAAAGAAAAAAAAAAATGATTTATTGGAATAAATGTGGTTGCCTTAGCTTGGCTACAACAAATCATTTCAAGTTTGTCGAGACACTACTCGATTATAAAGGATTCTCTGCTTACATCCTTAAATGAAGCCCTCTTCCTATTATTTACTCCTTGACTTCAGAAAATCAGTCTGGCAAAAATCCATAATTTTTTACTTTGCTTCAATCCCCCCCCCCTCCGCTACGGAATTAAATTTCATAAAATACTATCTTAGCAAACATTAATATTATTTGTGGAACAAGTGTAGATTTGTATAAAAAAGATAAACATATACCTTCAGATACTTTTCTTCTCTATATATAAGTACAATCTTGCCACATCCTAGCTTCTTTACTTGGTTACCGACTTTAGGGTGGGTAACCAAGTAAATTAGTACCGAAAGAATTTCCAGAATTGTACTAGTAGTTCCAGAGATTATCTCCTACTAACAAACAATTTTACCTGTTTATAATATTAGTATGCACATAGATATTTTTTCCCCCTTCCTCTTCTTGGGCTATAAGGGATGATCATTAAAAAACTGATATTTATAAAAACATTTTTATATTACAAGCAAATTTTCGTCCATACCTGGGCATCATCAAGTCTTTATTATAGTAATATAATGGGGGTAAATTAATTATTAATTTCAGTCTCCATTTAACAATCACATATACAGGGTGTGGCAAAAGTTCGGCAACGGCTAATTATCTCCGTTAATATTTAAGATATCAAAGTGCGATTGTTGCAATCTTCATCATGCATAAAAAACTACTTTTTTTGTTGGGTTCCCATTTTCCCGCCATTTTGGTTGCCGCCATATTGGATTCAACTTTAAAATTTCAAATAGGAACCCCTATATTGTTATATATATTTGGAAAGGCCTTGAAAAAATAAAACATTTGCCGCAAACCAGAGCTTTCTCCATTTCAAAATGGCGACTAGTTGATATTACAGAATTAACATTTTGGACGTTTAATTACGGCCAAAATAAAGGTTTTAGGGGGAAAAATGCAAGAGTAAATTAGTCTTATTTAAAGGTAAAAAATAAAAGTTCAAAGGTAATTTTTGCAAATTTTTATTTTTATTTGGTTGCCATATCAACGCACGTAGTCATTTTACTTCCGCAACCGAAAATGTAATAAAAATATTTTTTAAACCAATTTTGAATTCTTGAGTTTAAAATAGGATAATTTTACTCTCAATTTTTTTTCTCTTAAAGCCTCATTTTAGCAGCAATCAAGCGTTGGAAATGGCAATTTTGACATTTTAACTGGCCACCATTTTGAAACAGCGAAAGATTAAAAGCTCTGGTTTGCGGCAAATGTTTTCTTTTTTAAAGGCCTTTCCAAATATGTATCACAATATAGGGGTTCCAATTTGAAATTTTAAGTTGAATCCAATAAGGCGGCAACCAAAATGGTGGGAAAATGGGTAACCACCAAAAAAAGTAGTTTTTTATGCATAATGAAGATTGCATAATGAACTTTGATATCTCAAATATTAACGGAGATAATTAGTCGTTGCCGAACTTTTGCCACACCCTGTATATGCAGTAGGTGAGTGACCTCTAATACAATTATTCACCAACTCATAGTAACCGCTAAATCCCTTATAGTTCAAGACGAGGAAGGAAATCTTATAAAATTAAGGGATTAACCGAAGAATATTTGAAAAATTGTTTGATTTATATTGGAATATACCAAAGTTATTTGCATCCGTTTTACTTGGGGGCACTTATGTTTTAAATGATTGTGCTAATTTCTTTGTTATTTGATTCGTTCAATAACTTTGAGTTGTGATTTAACCCTGACTACACTTTAAACTTAGTCGTACAGTTGGTTTAGAAATAGAAATAAAATAACTATAAAAGATAACAAACCTTTTGAAAATATAGTTAAATGGCGAGAGAAGAATTCTGAGAAAATTTCGTGCATTGTTTTTAGAGAGATATCGAGTCCAAGATGATGCCAAAAACTTGTTGTCGGAGTGGGGGTAGTATGAGAAGGGGTTTGGTAACAGTTGATAACTTCTACACTTTGATACAATCTCAACTGTTTAATCTAAAAATATAGTTCTTTTAAAGCCACGTGACCACCTAGCCCTTCACTTGGTACTTCTAACTTAAACTTTTTTACTAAAGCCAATCAGAACCAAGTCGTTTTAATCTTTCCACAACACTTGCTGTTACAGCAAGAAACTGAGAATCATTGGCCCTAATTCAACCCTAAAAACTAACTACTTATCAAATACCATTATTTCCTTCTAAAGTATATAATTAAATTCGAGAAAAGGGAAGATGAGAACGCTTCATAAAGCAATTCATAGTTTTAGAAACACAAACAATAATTAATGTTTATTATTTGGAATTGTTCCATTGTCTTGATTGTTATGGGTAGTCGACTTGTTTAGAGCTAATTTGAATAACCGCTAATCTTCAAACTCTATAAGCGAAACTCGATAAGAAGGGAAATGAATAGGTGCCAACCTGCACAGCCGAAGACATTTCACTTTGTTCACGCCGGTTAATTATTGCTTCCATCCAGTTCTTATTTATATTGAATGTTATTTACAGATTTTATTGCAGTCGGTCGAAAAGTGGCTTATTATCTCAATAGTTAAAGACTAATTTTCAACGCGCTTTATGCATAGAAATAGGTAAAACCATTATAACTTTAGTTCCAAGATAGACTATTGTTTGAAATATGAATATCAGTTACACTGAATTATGACTACTTTATCGGAGGAAAAAATGTTTTTTTTTTTCCTTATAATATTCTAGTAGTTGTAGTAAGGGGGCGGGGAAGCCAAGCCTATCAACTAGACCGCATTCGGGTCCTTTTTGCCAACCCCTTAGATCACACTTATCTATCCATCTTAGAATTACCCACGTATTTACTGGTATGGGCTACAAATTTACAAAGGAGAGAATTTCTTGCTACTTTAGTGTGACAAGCTCCTCTTCCTTGATTTCCCCTGCTCCTAATACATGAAAGCGCAGTCTGCCATATCCTTCACATGCTCCCACAAAATGGTAGGCCGTCTCCTTTTCTTCACCGCACATTGGACGGGCATGGGGTCGTCTTAAATTTTTAATAGTGCCTGATGCCTTCTGGGGTGGCAGTGTCCAGTGTGTTAAGACTCCAACCTTATGTTCCTCATTTGAGGCCAATCTTAAGCTACCAGAAAATTGATGGTTCTATAGGTTAAATATAATTAATAAAAATATTAAAGAATAGTAGTGCTTCTAAATATATAAAAGCATTCACCTGGGAAGGAGTGAAGGCTGATTCCAGAGCATTCGCCCTGGGAGGAATGCTTTCTTTTAGTTGCAAGAGTCGTAGGTTCGGTTTGGATCTTCAAGAACGACTGGTCCCGGGTTATGGCGTTATTATTTTCCAGGGGGAAACAACTAGTGTTGCCATATCGATATGATGTTTACACTTTTTACATTCAAATATGTTTTACATGAGCATTCTTAGCTGGCTCAATGACAATCTTTTACCAGGGAAAATTTTTGAATTTAAACAACCATCAATAAATATAATTGTTAAATTATATACAATAATTGTCAAATATTACAATTAACCAGATAAGAATAAAAACAGACTTTAACTTTAGACTTGTACTTCTCCAGTAATGTCGGATTGCCTTTGCATTTATCTGCCTTTGGTCATTAGAACTGGCTTTACAAATTCACTCAATAATATTAGTGAGTAAATTTTATCTTAATAATAAAACCGTATTTTAAAAAATTGATATTCTCATATACATGTATCAAAATGTAAGTACCAATTCTCAATTTTTATGCTTACCAATTTTCTTCTTATTATATTTACCAATCTATTTTTTATTTTAAATTAAACCTTCATTGAGTAGTCAGTGGCGTCGCCAGAACTTCTGTCACCTGGTGCGGACAGTCTTTTGTCAACTCCCCCCTCTCCTCTTTCCCCCCAGCAGCATCCACAACATAACCGTTAACACCCCGTTTCACGGTCCCGACTCACACCTCATTAGTTAATGGGGCGAGTTTTACTATGTTCTACACACTACACGATATTAATAGGCTCGTACAATATGTATCAGTATTCAAATATCAAAAATCGCATACTTTGTTGAACATCTTTTTCATTTACACAAAACTTGAATTTTGATACACTGCTTTATACTGTTCTAGTCTCCTTCGTCCTGGGGCTTATACTTAGGCCTCTTTCACACGAGGCAACTTAGTTGATTCAACTAGTTGACTGGCGGTTGAAAAGGAGTGTAGCCGGGTAGCAAATGTTAAGGAATCGCCCGAACCCCTTCACACGAGTCAACTCGTCCGCCCAGGCAACTAGGAGCCCAGGCACATGTGCCGCTCGCGTTCTCATCCTAACTAGTTGATTCAACTAAAAAGACACTACAAGGCATTAGCCCCTTCACACGAGTCAACTTAGTTGAGTCAACTGGGACATTTGTTCGATATATGGATTCTACTTTCTTTTTATCCTTATTAATAATTTATCCTTGTGGCTTAGTAGTTTCGTATATTAGGTTTCTGTACAAAGTAAAAATAAACCTGTCTGTCTGTCTGTATGTCTGCCTGTTTGTATGTCTGTATGTCTGTCTGTCTGTCCGTCCGTTGGCTTGTTTCAACTAATAAACTTCTACAGCTAGAAACATAAAATTTGGCACACAGGTACCTCTCGGCATTTTAGACTAATGGGCAAATTTTGGAGTTTTTACACTTAATATTTTCAAGATGGCGGCTGTGCCAATATGGCGGGTGACCAAAAAAAAGTTTTTAGCTACCATGGCATGTTATACATCAATTTGAAGGTCTTGAAGTGTAGAAAAAGAATATGCAAC
>KZ652013.1:102504-145868 GCA_001010745.2 Gerris buenoi
AGTTGGGTATCAAATGAAAGCTGCTGAAGAGTAGGACACAAATATATATTTGCTTTTTTAAAGTTTGCATTCCTTATTGGTTTATTACTGATAAAAAACATTGTGACCCCCCGGGGAATCGAACCCGGACTCTTGAGATCGAAGACCAGAAATCATAATTACATAATGGGGATGCTTACTCATCTACAAAACCCTAAAAAGTACTTGGGGCAAGTACTTCCCAGTGATTTTTATTATTATTATTTATTATGAATATTTCAGTTTATTTAGATAAGGTAAAGTTTTGTTGTGTGTAAATAATGTGGTAAATTATTTACATTGTTTTCTTTTTTTGTCTGATATAGCTTAATATATTGTATGTATTATACAATTATTATTTAACCTCAACCTTAACTACTTATTTTTTAAATAATTTCGAGTACTAATAAATAAAATAAGCTGATTTAAATTCTAGCTTTATTAATATTATTTTTTCCTGAGCAAGTAACCAATGAGTGGTATTGAACATGTAAATGAAATAAATAAAATAATATTAAAATAGTTAAATGGACCACAAAGTATATGGTATAATGCGGATATAGTGAAATTTTCCATGGAGGATCTTATATGTATAGATGTGTCAATATTGAATTCTGAAAGCCAGTCGGTGTATCAGCTCATAGGTTAACTTTGAAGATTGTGCAGTTGTCATGTAAATGAAAAAAATAATTTCACTAAACTATTAATTATTCATTAGTTAGAAGAACGGAACCAATAATAATAGTTAAGATATCTACATATTTGATTTAAGGTAGATAACCATCTTTGTGGGAAACAATAATAATTTCTTTTCAGTAATAACTCTAATTAATTCTTTTTCAAGAATAACTTTTAAATTTTAAATTGGAAATAGAGGTGTGGAGATTAGCGTATAGACTGAAATTAGCTTACTCGATAACAATAAATAAATCCCGGTGTAAAAAATTATCGTTTGTTGGTGTGGATTTCATTAGTACTTTGTAGTATTATATTCAATGAAATGACCTACTCAATTAACCAATATGATAGTAATTTGTATAAAACAGTAATAATACATCCACTGATTGCAAGCATGAACCCCGCGCGAAGCGCGCGGCGAATGCTTGTACAACCTAAATTTAGTCGATTTTTTAAGTATTAGTTAGTTGGTAGACAAAATCTTAATTCGAACTTATATTAAATTCCTTTTTTACTATTTTTCTTATCTTCAGGGAGATTTGAGCTCTTATGTTTGTGTTCTTTTCTTAAATTATCTCTACAGAAGTATTTTACTCTTATTTACTGCACTTAATGATTAATTACCATATGTTTTTTGTACAAGAGTTCAAAACATAGCATACTGTCTCATACATAATTACACATGGTATTGTGTTTCCAACCTAATTTTTTTTCTTCAGTTAGTTCTGATTACCAAGTTTCTTGCAAATTCTCTCGAGCAAATTGATTTTAAATAAAGTTTCGCGCACTCTAGCTTCTTGCTCTGAATAAATTATACTATAAAAACCTTGAGCTATGTTTTGTCGTGAAATACCTACAGAATGTAAGAATTATGTAGGGCCTTGGCTTGACTGTATAAAGTGGGGCCCTTAGCCTCAATGCAAGAAGTAATTACTCCTTTCCTCCTCATTTACCAGCTGCAGAGTAATTTTCACTGTAATTAACGCCGACATTAAGTTTTAGTTATGGTAATTTCGTGTTCTGAATCGTTTGTCAGAAGAGAGTGCAGTTGATAAACGTATATCAACGATTTCAATTCAGCCGAATTAACTTTCAAGTGGTTTAATAATACGATACTTAAACTCCCATTTAACATGATAAGTCGGTGGGTGATACCAAATAATTTATTAACACTAAGGAAAAAATAAATATTGTTTATTCCGCACCTATTTATTATTTATATATTACAGCTATTCTTATAAATTATATAGACAGATTTAACATCTATATTTGGTTTTATTTTATCTATCATAGTCGTAAGCAATTGCTTATTATTATTATCAAATGTCCGATCAGCCACTTAAAAAATCTATCGGTACTAAATTAATATAAAATCTCTCTTTACTCTGGAAGAATCGATACCGGATACTTAGTCAAGTCACATTAATACCACTTCGATCATTAATCATATTTAACAATTTTTAAATTGTTTGATTAAATTACTTATTAGACTAATAACAATAGAATTTTAAGATTTATAAAAGATTTTGAGAACTAACTTTTCGTTATAGACTTAACGATTTCTTCCTCCCGGAGTTCGTCGCTCTATCCTCTTCAAAGAACTGGTGATGCAAACCACCAAAATTAATTGTACCTCTTTACACAAGAGCAATCGTTAAAGGTTAGCAACCCTACCACTCGAAACGGTAGACGGAAAAAAAAAAACCAGGAAAAAATGCCCACGGGAAGAAGTCCAAAATAATTAACTTTACTCGTTAATGGTAGTTTTTAATTATGATTATTTAATTTAACGTTAACAAATTTTTACCTATTTTTAAGTAGAATAGCCATATTAGGAGTATTGTATTTTTGAGTTTTATAACTGTAAAAGTACTGTACATAATTAAGGAAGTAGTGACAGATCAAGAGAAAGACCATTGTAATTCTAGGTAAAGTTTTATGTTTTTTTAGAAAATCTTGTTGTTTCCGCTAATCTGCCGGCTACCTGACTTCTTACCCTTTTCTTATATCTCTGTATTTTTAACTACATATTATAACATGTCTTAGAGTCAACATCTACATATTTTTTGTTATACTTTGTATTTTGCTCTAATGATGCTAATAAATTTAGCGAAACGTTAGCTTAAACCTTTAACAGTGTTTTTATTTGACAGCATCTCGCTAACCCATCCTTCTTAGTACTGTTCATAAGATGCATTTTCTTCAAAATCGTAGGATATTTACCTGGTATGACTAATCACCATGAATAAATACCTACAATATGTTATGATACAAGTACACAATTGTAACACTAACAATATTGTACAAACATACACACTTGTTGCATCATATCAATAGGTCAGATAGTACTAAAGATACTGTCATTCCTACGGGAAAGTATTCCTACTTCAGCAGTGTTTAATGTTTTTTTTTTAGATGTGTTAACGGTTTGAACATATTTACATTCTAATTGCCTTGGTTTTTATTTAAAATATATGATTATCAAAATGATTATGTGTAATAACGAATTTAGCTGAAGTAAAATCTGGCGATGGCGATGAAAGATGTTTAAGAAATCATTTACTTTCTTACTGTGAATAAATATCTATATCAACAACTCAAAATAGGAACGAAAGGGATTTTACTTATTTATTTTTTTTGTTAACAAAGAGTCTGCCTTTCATTTATTATTTACAATAAAATAATTATTTACAATACTAACATTACAAGTACAAAAAATAATCATTATGGCCTCCTCCTTCTCAAGTTGCTTGCTATACGCCGTAAAAACTCCTCTCTGCGTTCTCCCCAGAATGGCTATTTAATTTAAAAATAGGTTAAAATTTGTTAGCATTAAAAATTAAATAATTATAATTAAAAACTACCATTAACGATTAAAAATTAAATAATCATAATTAAAAACTACCATTAACCATGGTTATTTTGGACTTTTCTTCCCGTGGGCATTTTTTCCGTGGGTATTTTTTCCGTGGGCATTTTTTCCGTGATTCACTCGAAACTGTAGTATATTAACTAAGGAGCCTTCAAAACATCAATAGGTAAATTTATTATAGTGAATACATTTATTCAGTATTTTAAACAGTATACAAGGATAAACGTCACTTGAAGTAGACCCTTTACCTATTTTTCCTCATTCGTGGGAAGCTGTTTCACACTAATTAGCTTCTTTTACTTTCTCATATAAAGAGAAAGTATTGTGATGGCCCGTTAATTCTATTTAGAGGAGATGGCACTTATTTTTTAGTCCATCTCCTATAAGTCCAAAAAGGTGTTTTTAAAAAATCTGTCTATCGTCTGAGCAGGCGCGTGGAGCCAAACTACTGGCCGATTTTGACGAAATTTGGCATGCACATGTTCAGAAAAATCATATCCCGAGGCAAAATAAAGAAAATAATTTTAGTACCAAATTTGGGGGTGCTACTCCCCAAAAACCCTGGATACACTAGAAAGAAATTATTTCTCAAAAACGGTTCTGATGTTTTTACGAAAATGGTTCTAACGATATAAGCCGTTCCTCGGGTAAAAAATCTAGTTCCTGAGAAAATAGCTTAAACGTGGACGGAGAGAGACAGGGTTCGACTCCTCGCCGATAAGTTATTTATATGATAAATTTTGATAAAATGTTCAATAATAATTAAATGTACTCACAAAAACTAATAATTGGAAAACTCTAGCCTAATTAATTATGAACTCGAGTATGAGAAAGTTTCTCTCAGTTGTTTCGGACCGATTTATTTATTTGGAATATAACATAGATAATGTTGGTGCATTACAATGAGTTAATAATTTTACATGTCATTACGTTGAAATTTTCCCTATTTATTTCATTTTTCGATGTCTGATTTACAATAGAATATTATCTATGTTTTGCCTTTAATAGAAATCAACTATTCAGTTGACAGCTCATGCGGAAAGTGGCTTATGAAATATTATTATCCTCGAGGGCCAATGATTGTTGCAAGGAAGGAATGGTGAGAAGGTTATGCAAATTTCTTGTAAAGGTTGAAGGGCTACAGTTGCGGAAGGTTGAGTGAACTGACAGCGAATTAATGGCACCATTTCACACCCTGCCATACATAATTTAGTCTCGAGATTTCTAAACATCTTCCTACATACTACAAAATTATTTTTGCAACCCTTCATTCTCAATCATAAACAGGTAAATATTAGGGGGGAAAAAGTAATCGAGTTTTGCGACGAAAATGGTTTAATAGTATTAAATGGGAGAACTGTAGGAGACAAAGTGGGCCAAATTACGTTCAGAAGTCCAAGAGGTCAATCTGTAATAGACATTGCAGCTGTAAGTTTTTCATGTTTAGATTGCATAAAAAAGTTTTCTGTAGGCAACCAGTTATTGTCAGACCATTTTCCACTTGAAGTAGAATTAAGTATACAAGGTGACTGTGAGGAGGCCCTCTTACAGCTCTTACCTACACTGAAATGGACTATAAATGATGAACGACAATATAAACAGAAGCTTGAGATCAAAGCAAATCTGGAGATAGCTAGACTACCAGAAAAATTAGTTGACGAAAGAAGTATTAAAGAGTGGATAAGGGAAGTAGCTTACTTGGGCAAAGGTTCTAGCGAATTATTAAGTAATAGAAAAAAGAGATTCGTGCGACAAAAGGACTGGTTTGACAGTGAATGTTCTCGGGCAAGGAGACATATGTTTAAAGTATTAAAAATCTATAGAGGAAAAAGCAGTTCGTACCTTGAACGGGTACTACGAGATTCTACTTTGAAATACAAAACACTTTGTAAAACAAAAGAAAAATTATACTATGAAAATGCAGCAGTTAGGCTAGGAAAGGCAAGAGATTCAAAAGAGTTCTGGAATCTCTCTGGTCTGTTTAAGTTTAAAAATGTAGCGCGCTGTAACGATATACAGGCTGCTGATTGGATCAAACATTTTAAATGTCTTCTCAACCCCCATTTAGAGACTTTAAGTATTTCCTATGCGGCGCCATTTTATACTGATGCTAATATGGATGCTAATTTTACCATGGATGAGTTATTGCAGGTGCTCTCTTCTACAAAAGATGGAAAAGCTCCAGGTACTGATCGGATACCGTATGAATTTTACAAGGAGGCCCCGCTAAATGTAAAGAGATTAATGCTTGGTTATTACAATCATTTATACGACAATAGTTTAGAGGTCAGTGAGGACTTTAGTGACGCAATAATTTTTCCCTTATTTAAAAAAGGAGATTCCAAACTGGCTGAAAATTATAGAGGTATATCTTTCTTGAACAGCTTTGCTAAGATATATTCCGGGTTACTATTACAAAGATTAGCAAATTGGGTAGATGACAAAAATATTCTCGACGAGTCGCAAGCCGGTTTCAGGAAGACCTATTCAACTGTAGATAATGTATTTAATCTAACAAATGTTATTGATATCGCTCTTACAAGAGGCAGAAAACGTATTTTCAGTTTTTTTGTGGACTTAAAAGCGGCCTTTGACACTATCGATCGAGGGGCATTGTTTTATAAACTCGGTTGTTTAGGAGTAACAACTAAAATGATCAACGGTATAAAAAGCTTGTATAGGACCACGAAATCAAGTATATGGTCAAAAAATGGACTAACTGCTTTCTTGGAATCGGGTGTCGGCTTAAGACAGGGGTGCTTGTTGAGCCCAATTTTATTTTCCTTGTTTATCAACGATATAGTTGATTTTATGGAAGGAGGAGTAAATGTCGGAGACCTTAATATAAAGATCCTTTTGTACTGTGACGATTTGGTTATTCTATCAGAGAACCCTGTGGTACTCCAGAAAATGATCAACACGTTGGAAAATTTTTGTGATTTATGGAACCTAACCGTCAATTCACTTTTTTACGATTTTGGTAGTACTCATACTACGGAAAGATGAAATTTTAATTTAAATCAAATTATAATTATTATCAACTACGGTAAACAATCAGAGAAAAACAAGCTCCAGCGCCGGGGTTTGAACCCGGGCCTTTGTATTTCCAGTACAATGCTCTAACCAGCTAAGCTACGCAGGAGAATGCTTTTAACTGACGTTATTGATACCTTGACCCGATTTTAAAGCTTTCAATTTTCCACAAAGTCTAAGTAGTCAAACATTAATGACATAGAACTAGACCGAGAAATATCGCTTATAATTATAAAGTACCCAATTAGTACCTGTACTTCGTACAATCAATTAGAAATTCACTTTTTTACGATTTTGGTATTACTCATACTACGGAAAGATTAAATTTTAATTCAAATCAAATTAAAATCTAACCGTCAATTTAAGCAAATCCAAAATTGTTGTATTCAGGAAAGGGGGAAGGGTAGGGAATTTTTTGTGGAAGTATAAAGGAAATACTATCGAGGTTGTTCGCTCATATAAATACCTAGGTGTTACACTAACGTCCAAACTAAGTTTTACAGAGCATATGGAGGAAAAAGTAAAAACAGCTAAATTAGGCATAAACTCAGTCTGGAGAAAGTACATAAGCAATAATATTGTAGCACTGCCAGCAAAACTGAGAGTATTCGAGGGTGTAACGCGGGCCATACTTTGTTACGGTGCTCAGGTCTGGGGTGGAAGAGAGTATGAAATATTAGAAAGATGCAGGCGATACTTCCTCAAAAGAGTACTCCAAGCTCCCTATTATACTCCCAATTATATGGTGGATAACGAGATCAGTATACCGACTATATTCGAATTCACATTTACACTACACGTTAACTACATCACAAAGATTCTTAACATGAATGAAAACAGACTTCCAAAGTTATTGGCAAAAGAAGCCGTTCGAGCAAAGGCTAGTTGGTACAGAGACTGGGTAGGATTCCGACAACAGATGGGTCTGGAATTAAGTAAAGGGTGGGAGCAAAGAGAGCTGTGGAAGGCAGAAATGACTCAAGCCCTGGACCGATGGAAAATAAGAAAGACAGAAACCAGGCAAGAGACCATAGAAAAATCTTCGTTTAACCCTTGCTTTTTTTAATATGCCCCTTTTGCCTACAGACTGGTTTATGAATGATTAACTAACATGTGAACAGATTCGATGTATATTTAAGATAAGGTGTGGGCTGTTGTACTTAAACTATAAGCCATGGACTCGAGGAAAGGCATCAGCAGTTTGTGTATTATGCGACACAAGAGAAGAAGAGACAACTTTTCACTTCGTAGCCACTTGTCCAGCCTTCAATATGTCTAGAGTTGAAATGTTTGAACAAGCTAACCTAAACCGTGACGAATTTAACCAGTGGGCAACAGATATAGAAAAATTAAAAAAACTTATTAAATTTGCCCAAATCAACATGAAACGAAGGAAACAATTATTAGATCGGTCTTGACAATATTTAATACATATTATAACAAGGGTTTTTCATGTCTCATCTTTTTGTCCATTAGTGCTGAAATTTTATATTGATTATCAAAAATTTATTATTTACTGTGTAGTAATCACTTTTTAATTTATAATATAAGCAGAAGTAACTTTTATTTTAATTTTTTTTCTCTGTCTATCTCCTTTGTTAATAATAATTATAATTTGATTTAAATTTAAAAAAAAAAAAAAAACTTTCCGTAGTATAATGCCACCTTTGGTAGTGTAAATACAACTAAAACTTAAAAATGAATGTTAAAATGCAATGTAGATAAGTATATTTGCTACTTACTTATTCAAGTTGGTTTTTTTTATTAAAATATACCAAGGTTTAATTTTCTCGTCACTTCGCTTATTTTGCCTAGGTTAGATTTAGATACATATATACATATTTTGTTTTAATTTACTTTTTGCTAATTTATTTACTATATTTTGCTTTACTTTTATTTCTATTTCTATTTTTTTTTTTTGTAATATTGTAAAATTTATATAATTTTATTTATTGTTAAAAAGAGGGAAGACTCTCCCGATGGCTAATAGCCAGGGAAATTTATGATTTTGTTATTCATATTTTTTTCAAACATTGTATTTTTTAAAATAAAAATCATTCTACTACAATCATATTCACATCCACCTTTATTTCGAATAAGCAAGAAAACTTTAATGACTATTTAAATATTGTATTTTAATAACAGTTTTCCTTAATTTTTTTGTTCTCGAACTTAGCTAAGATATCGGAAGCATTGTGATCGTTCTGAAGAGCGTTTTTATTGTTCAGAATATATTTTGTCTCAACAAATCCGTTTCAGAAATCAGGTAACATTTTCGATTGTCTGTCGGCCGGTTTTTCAGCATTTTTGTGGACCAACATGATATCTATTTTTGTGGAGGAACATGATAACTATTCCTCTGATTTTGGTAAAATTTAGATGGTATATCATAGTTAGCATTTTTGTTTGGTTCTATAATAATTTCAATCTTCAGTGCCAACTGTTTTTCTTCACATGCGCCACAACATGTATGTATTTTAGTGTACTAATCTTAAGTTTTTTGTTTAAAGAACAAATTTTAAAACATTTGGATGGTTTGTCGGAAGTAACACACAGATTATTATTTCAACTGTCTGAGTGTCTGTGCACATTAAAATTTCCTAAATTGATACTATTATCCATGTAAAAAAAATTCTAAATATAATCTAAGGGCTAATTATTTTAAAATAATTCGATCGATCCTTAGGCAATACTCGAGCTATCTAAAAGATTAATATTATAAAATAGTCAGTGAGTTAGCTGAATATTAATTCTACAACGCTCGTAATTTCATCTGCAATAAATAAAGTACAACCTATTTTCACATAATAAACCTACATAGTTATTATTACATTTTTTAAGTATTATACCCTTCCTCGTTATTGTTAATATTGTCTTGTTTTTTTTCTTTTGAAATTAATAGTTATTTATGTAACTAGGCAGTAAAATGGAATTTTACTGATGAGTGTTTAGATTAGCCTCCGAGATGAAGGTGAGGACAGGCTATGATAATTAACTGCCGAGGCAGGTAATTTACCTATTTGACTGTCGAGGTGAAGCCGAGGCAGGCAATGAATAAACGAGGCAGAAATGTTTCCTTTGCTGCCTTGATGCATACAATATTTTATCTACGGGTGGAAGAAAAATGAAACTGCTAAAATGCCATCTTTATTAATATAACGTAGTTAATTACTATGTTAAATTAATGAGATAATAACATACTTATTAACAAAATGAATGCTCATAAAGAAATCATATATGAAGCTTTGGTTTGGAATAATGACAATAAGTGAACAGCAAACTGAGTCTATGACAACAAAATACAAAACCACGTTTATAAAGGCCCCCATACACGATCAAAGTGTTTGCGCAAACATCCGTGTATGGGGCTGTTTGACTGTTTGCGCAAACATTTTGAAGAAAATTAGACAAGACAGAAAGTTTTGCGCAAACATTTTGATGGTGTATGGGATGGGGCTGTTTGAGTGTTTGCCCAAAACATTTTAAAGCAGATCGGTCGTGTCAGAATTTTTTGAGCGGATCAATTCAGCCGTTCACGTGGAAACTTTTGTACCCCGTACCCCGTACCCCTGTGTACCGATTTAGATCATTTCAGATTTATACCTTCCTGTTGTTGGCAACTGTGACCATGCTGAATTTTGTGCGTTTAAGCTGTTCAGGAGGAAACTTTAGTACCCCGTACCCCGTACCCCTGTGTACTTGAAACTTTAAAATACAGAACTCCTTTTTTGCTCAGTAATTATTTGATCTCAAATATAATAAAACACATTTACCTTTTAAAAAATAGAAGCAAATCTGTAATATTAGTTTGGTTAAAGGGTCGCGCGGGTATCGGACCTAATGAGGCTGTGGACTTACGGTGTTGAGGGATGTCATGTGTGTAGAAGGAATATAATAGGAGAGGTCCGAGGATACTGCCCTGCAAACATATTAAATTAAAATTCACTCCTTGGTGAAGCAAAACAAAGTAGCTCGAACGATGAGTTGATGGTTCTGCATGGATCTAGTTATAAAGTCCCTGTAAGGGATATGTACAGACAAATTGATAAGGCAGCAAAGAAAAGATGGGTTCGTTGGCAAGAAACTACAAAGTCAGGAGGGTTTCACAAACAAATTCAACCAGCGGTAGGAGCAACACCTTGGTACAAAGGACAGAGCAACAGACTTCATAGTTTCTATTAATAGATTAAGATCTAATCACGGTAGTTGTAATTCATATTTGAAAAAAATAAACAAAGCTGAGTCAAGTTTATGCTCTTCATGTAATCTGGAAGAAGACCTTGAGCACATAATAATGTTGTGTAAAAAATATTCTGGTCAAAGAGAGGCTCTTTTAAATAATGTTTTTAATTCAAAATCCGTAGAATTACCATTTAATTATTTATCAATTTTATTTAGTAGATCTCCTTCTTTATATAAAATGTTGTATTCGTTCCTAAATAGTGTAAAAGTCAGTATTTAAGAAACATTTGTTATAATGAAAAAATGGCTGTATGGCCGATATGTAGCCAATTCCAAAAAAAACAAAGAGCTTCGCTTCGCTCAGGCCAAAAATTGTTTCACTACAACAAAAACTTGGAAAAAATATGTAGTAATCGAAAATCTAAATTGTTCATTTAAATTAAAAATAAATCTTACCTGAACAGAAGCCTTAGACATCCACGCCAGCGAGCAGAATATTTTTTCCTTTATATTCAAAGATGCTCCTATTGCTACGAAGCACGTTATCACTATTCTTATCTGTAAATGGACATACAATAGTTTTGAATTATTAAAAATAATAAATTTAAATTCAAATGGCTGTAAAATTCTTGGTTAATAAGAGTTTTTTCAGCACAAAAGTGTTGTTATTATTTTTTTTTTTGTTTGTAGATAGTATCATTTCAAGTTTAAAAATCTTTTATTTAATTCCAAGAAAATCCAATAAAGCTATAAAGTGATTTTGTTTTTCCTTTTTTGGAATTCCACAATGATTTAAACTTGTTTGAGTTTACTCTGTATTCTTATTCTTTAACTGGCTATACCTGGTGTCTTTGAAACTTTATTTTATTCCGAGAAGATAAATCAGGACAAGGAAAATCTCTCAAGATTAAAAGTTAACAAAAAGGTTTACAAATCTCTCAGTGACTTTTTACCGGCAGTATTCATCTCTGAAGTCAAAGTTCAAAGAGCATTTTATTTTTTAGTTTTTCAATACTCTTTTTAATAGAGGGAAATTTTAAGTTAAATTGTGTTTCGAGTACAATACAGATGATTTCTATAAAAATACATTTTATAGTTAATCCGTTTTTATAAATATACACGACTCGTACATATAGATTTAATACAGTTAAAAGAGGCAGCTATGGATCGCCCCAGGTGAAATAGTTATAAATAATGGCATATTTTTATGAGTCAGTTTTTGTTTCCTGCTTGCAACTTAAAAAGAAGACATGACCCCCAGAATCTTAACTGACCTTGCTTTATGTTATGAAAATGAAGAACATTTATTTTTAAATCCTTTATATTAACTTCACTTTTGTGCCTGGGTGCCTGGGGGAGTGCCTGGGTGCCTGGCGTCAACATTTTTGGAAGGCTAGTTAACCCTCTTCTACTTATCCGATCGAGCTGAAACTTGGCACATAGACTCTCTACCAATACAACAACATTTTAACAAATTAATTAATTAATTAAAACTAATTAATTAATTAATTAATTAATTTTTCAATTTAATTAATTCTTTTTTTATAAAATGAATGGATTAAATAAATTTTAAAAAATAAAATAAAAAAATAATTAATTAATTAATTAATTGGTTGGTATATAAAATCTTTGGAGGGCTAGTTAACCCACTTCCAGTCATCCAATCGAGCTCAAACTTTGCACATAGACTCTACCAATATAAAAACATTTTAACAAATTAATTAATTAATTAATTTCATTAATTAATTAAATTTAAAAAAATTATCTTTTTCAAAATGAATGGGATAATTAAATTTAAAAAAGTAATACAATAAATAAAAATTCAATTAATTATCCAATCTTGCTGAATCTTGGCATTTCGACTCTCTACCGATACAAAATCATTGTAACAAATATAATAATTAATTAAATGTTACTAATTAATTAATTTTAAATTATTTATTTAAAATTGAAATGAATGAATACCAATATTTCCCTTCAGAACTAAAATGCAAAAATATAAAGGATTTATAATAAAAACTTGGTTTTTATGGGCTGGTATTATTATTTTTAGTAAACGGCCCGGTCACGGTCACACAGAAAGCGGACTCTGTGGGCATTATCCTGGTCACACAGAAGGAATCAGTCCGCGGCTGACAGTCCGCTTCCTGTGTGACCGGGCCTTTCTAACCACCTCTAATCAAGTTATAAGATAAAAAAAAAAAAAAAAAAAAAATCATCCTTCTTACATTATTACTAAAAAGGCGACTTGGTCTCCCGTTTCAATTTCTTGATTAATTCCTAAAGTTGCTAGGTTAGCTATGAGAAGTAATATTATGCAAATTAACTAAACTAGTAATATTATGTCTCTTTACATGTCCCTTTTCTTCGACTAAGAATCTTTATTATCTTTATAAGTGTGAGGGTTTCCAAATAATAAAATAATAAATAAGTATTAAACGAAAATTATATATAAAGAAAAAAAAATTCAAACCAGAATGCCAGCTACTAGGATGGCAGCTCCAATACCAACAGTGTGAGGATCCATTTCGTTTATCTTGATCTGAGTTCCTGTAAGACCAAACAGTATAGGCTCGAATATCATCCAGAATATCTCAAATGCTGTTGCTACAGGATTCTAAAAATAATAAACATAATTAATATAATAATATGAAAATAATTGAATGGAATTTATTTCATACAATAGATTTTTTTTAGACTACTTATTATAGAGTAAATTTAGAATATACAAAAAATAAAAAGAAACTTTTAATGTTCGAATATAAACATGAAAAGTTGAAATCATTTGTTGAAACTTTAATTTATAAAATTATTAAAACCAAAACACTTATTATAAAATGGTTCACTAAAAAATTAATTGTGACCAATATATGCCAAAAAAGACTTTTTACCGATTAAAAGAACAAATCAATTTCTCTGTGTAAATTACAACATCCAAATTTTATTAAAATCGGATCAGTATCTCTTAAGATACGTTGGTTCGCAAAAATCTTGACCAAAACACGCAGACCGAAGTAAGACCAAAAATGTTTTTTTTCGAAATAGAGACATAAAAAACTGTTCATTGAAACGATCATATAATTTCCGCTCCTTTACCGTTCAAGTTCGAATCTAATGTCAACTTTCTAAGTATGCCTAAATGAAAATTTTATAGTAAGTACTTACTCTTTTGTTATGAGTTTTGATAATTTGATTTTACTCATGAGTAACATTATAAAGAAATTGCGAAATTTTGGCCTTAATAAACTGAAAATTTATAATATCTATACAATATAATTTATTGTATAGACTTGAAAATTGAAGCAGTGAAGTAATTAGAGTAAAAAGATCTTTATGCATTAACTAAATAATAGTAATTCACCTCCTTAAACAATCAATGTGACATTTATTTGTTCTTTATTTGATTAATCAATTATTTTTAATTGTTTAATTAAAGAAGTCAAAACGTTCTTTATATATTTAATTTTACTTGTGCACTGTAATTTTTATTTTTAGCACAACAATCTTTTCCATTACAATAAATAAATAAAAAATTACAATTTTCTACAGCGATAAATGTTTTTACTTATACATTTTAATTGTTGTTTATCCATTTTTATTGATTGTGAAACATTTAAATTTCTCTATTATTTTTCATTATAATTTTACTTTAATGCTCAGTAATTTATTTAAATGGTAATATTAAAACTGTGTAAATAACGATATTAATAGTTAAAAACAAACTATCATAATTCGAAAAAGATATTTTAAAAGTGAAATATTTATTAATAACGTTTAAAGCTTCTATAAGTTGTCGTTAGTGGAGTAGAAAATGAAATGTTTATGGAATTAATTTATTATTTCCTCTAATAACACATTTGTTTTAAAATTCTTTTCCTCATTGATTATTTTTTCTCTGTAATGCTCGAGCTGTTCTTTCAATCCAAGAAAAATTCTTCCTCTCTCTTGCTGCAAATGTATTAAAAAGTTAATTGTTTCCAACCAGACCAAGTTAAATTAATTTTTCTTTCTGTTTCATATATCAGATATTTTTTTTTCATTTACTTTTGCTCTAGAAGTAAATAGAAAAGGCTTTACACATATTGAAGGAAATTATATTCTTACTAAGAGAGAAAAATATTACAAATCATTGAACAATTTAAAATTATTATATTAAAAAATATTCTCATTTTCTATAAAAGTTAATTTTCGTTTAAAACTTTAAAGATAAGAATGCCTTAACTAACTTATATAGGCAAACATTTATAATTATAAATAAATGAAAATTATAAATTATCAGCAAAGCAATAATGTTTATTATTACTTCTGATGTGTACATTTTGGATTTTTAACCAGCATTTTGGAGCTTACCAAAGGTAACGGAACCAGTGTGATCAGTGATCACTCTAAGAACAAAATTATATATGTTAACAAAATGCACAACCACATTTTTGGTGCATCATGTCTACCGTTCCTTTCTTTTATTACTCCTTTCTGCGCACAAACCTCTTTTTTATAAACACCTATATATTTTAAAAATTATAATCCGATTTTGAAGATATTTGGATAGTTTGTAGAAGCAGCTCATACTTAGTTCCGTATTAATTTCATCCGTCTGCGCATATATTTAATATTGCTTAAAAATAATTGTGACACCATTGAGAATCGGAGAAAAGGATCTAAATCTCATATGGCCATTCGTTCTACAATACGACTGCCGCGGGCGCTGATTTAGAAGGGCGCCTTTTTATAATAACAGAAGTGTGATATTTTTTTGTCCCAAAGTATGTTGGAATAAACATCCATTTGTCTTCATATTTATTTCGTCTATGTCATTTATATTCTAAAAAAAACATAGGGGATTAACAATGTAAAGAAGTACCTTTCTACCTATATATAATTGTTACGTAACTCTTAAAAATTATGTTGAACTAAAAACAGAAAAAATTGTTAAATAAAAAATAATGGTTAAGAGCTAATACAATTAAGATAATGTAGATTTACTTCCTTAGCTTTAACTAAAAGGAAATTTCATTTTCTCTTAAAGCTAAAATATTTCATACAAAAACAAAAGGGCGAGACAATAATTCTTAAACTATTCGTTTAGGTTTAAGGAAATGCAAATCGTACAGGTCCGTGGGTATTAGAAACGATATTTTCAAGCTCAGGGCTTCTTGGACTAGAACCAAACTTTAAACCTTAACAACTACAACAAAATTAGAATTAACCACTTAATTTTTAACTAATAAACATTTCTTTCTTTGAATATTTACCAATCTATGAATTATTTAAAAGGAATCGTAAACTTTTAATTGTTCATAAATAAAATTATAGCTTTTTCGCCTATTTGGGAACTATTTTATTTGGTAGTATAAATGTGTTTAGTTCATTGGGTTTCAAACATTTTTTTTCCTATAGCATAGGCTTCTCAAGAAAGATGCATCTTAAGTTTTGGCTTTTTAACGCCCCAATCAACTTAAGATTATTACAGAACAGGAGATAATCAATTTACATAATATCTATTCAATCATAGCTTAGACACCATACAATTCTGCACATTACAGTACACTACAAAATGGACTCAGGGGATCTTAAAAAAAAAAAAATCTTCCAAGTAATGAATACAGGGTCAAAGGAATGAATACCCTTTACGATCGTTAAAAAGTTCTTTAAGAGTATAGTATTAATATTAATATTAATACTATTAACAGTTTTTTCATGATTTTAGGAAAGTGGTAAATTTGGGTTATTTGCAAATTATCTTATCAAAGAGGAGGGGCTATAGAAATAAGTCGGAGGGATAGAATCTAGATATTCTCGCATAGCAAAATAATTTAAATGTTTCATGATGGTAGTTTATAAACTTATCAAATTAAAATAACACTCCGTAGCGAAGCACGGGTATCCAGCTAGTTTCTTTTAATTTTACAGTTATACCTTATATTTAATTCTATGTATAGTTCCTTATCTATTAATTAGCGTTACTAATATTAATTTTAATTAGTTGCTTTCTGTAAAATGTTGTTATAGTTAAAATGACAATAGTTTACAATAATAGGAAGAATGCTAGTTTATTTAGGCTGTGACTCTAGTTAAGAATCAGATTGCTTGGTTAGTATAGTGTAAAGTTTCAATGAACAGAACGGGAAGGCTCTTGATGTAATGGAGTCAGAGTTTGTATCGGTTAGCCCAGGGACCAGATGATATAGCCAGAGTTCTGTGCAACGGTTCCATCAGGCCTGTAGATAAGGCCCTAGCTAGGCTTAGCCAGGGGTTAAATTTACATTGCAATACAGCGCTTTCCAAGCACCGTCCAATCACTTCTGCTACAACCTCTCTTACTACTCTAGTCCAAACAGGGTTCAGAATCACAGGCAAAATCAACATAGCCTACACATTTTTAACCTATTTAAAAGAGTTCGATGTAAATGCGTGTAGAATGTAAAGTAAGCAAGGAGCTAATAGAATTTAGAAGGTAGCATAATATATAAGATGGAAAGTAAAGAAAAACTTTTGAAGTTGAACTAATTATTTCCAGATTTGTTTTATTCAAAATATGTATCTCACGGCTAAAACAACCTGGCACAAATATGTAAAACGCATTCAAGAGGAAATGAAGGTTCAAGAGTTCTTTCTCTTCTTTTCTTAATTGGTGGGAATAAGTTATCTTCTCTTATACGTATATACAGTATCTAGTATCTAGTAGTAGAGGGTATTACGATGGCTAGAATATTCGACGTGGAGATTTTGAAGGATTTACACGATGTAAGTCCCCCAAGTCATATATAGAAAATGGTTTTAAGATATATCCGCCTGTCGTTTGCCAACTGTACTAATAAGTATTACAAGGTAAGACGTTTTCGAATAAATTTGGTATACATGCTCAGAAAAAGTATACCCTAAGCCCTAAGGTGATATCACATATTAATTTTAGCTTGACTGAAAAAACAATTTATCGAAACAGCTCAAATATTTTTGCTTCCAAGCTTGCAGAAAGGCAACGGAAGCCATGTGATCGTTCTAAAGAATAAACAAAAATTAGGCCTCAAATTCAAAAATTCCAATATAGAAATCCGTTTCAGACATCAGGGAACACTTTTGGTTCCGTGCCTGTTTGACGGTCTATCGCTCAATTTTTTCGAACCAACATATCTTAAAATTAAACGTCCGATTAAATCAAATTATTAAAGATGCAAAAACTAAAGCCTGGGAGGAATTTGGTACCATGATGGAGAAGAATGTCAAGGAGAATCAGAAGTTATTCTACAAAATACTTAAAAATATGAGGAAGGATAAAGAATGCCCCCTGGAATTTATCAACGACAAAACAGGAAATACATTAACGGGCGAAAGAAAAATAATGAACAGATGGAAAGAGTATTTTGAAGAACTGCTGCAAGAAGATTTAGATTCAGATACAAATTATTTGGAAACCGAGAGTTCAGAGTGTAATAATGAAGACATAGAGGTAACCCCAAATAATGCAGAATTAACTATTACAGAACTGAGGGAAGCCATAACGAAAATGAAGCTGGGAAAAGCAGCAGGGCACGATCGTATTTCACCGGAAATGATTAAGTATATGGGACCTGAAGGCGAACAACTTCTTTTCAAGATTATGCAGATCGCATGGAAAGAAGCAAGAATCCCAAAAGACTGGGAAATTTCAGTCATTATTCCAATATTTAAGAANCAATTTATCGAAACAGCTCAAATATTTTTGCTTCCAAGCTTGCAGAAAGGCAACGGAAGCCATGTGATCGTTCTAAAGAATAAACAAAAATTAGGTCTCAAATTCAAAAATTCCAATATAGAAATCCGTTTCAGACATCAGGGAACACTTTTGGTTCCGTGTCTGTTTGACGGTCTATCGCTAAATTTTTCGAACCAACATATCTTAAAATTAAACGTCCGATTTTAATAAAATTTGTATGGTAGTTCATAAATAGCTCATTGTTAGTCCCATACAACTTTTAACCTAAGCTCATTTGTTTCTCTTCCACATGCTTACAAACATACATTTATTTACATCTATAGCTTCAAAATTACTTGCTGGAACTTTAAATCTGATTTGCTTGAAACTTTTATAGTTTATTGAAAGTAAGCCGGAGATAGCTACAGATTAATTGAAACCGTCTGCGCTCTTTAACTTTTGCTAAAATGATACTTTGATTCATGTAATAAATAAAAAAAAATTCAACAGATTAAAAAAACGGGGGAAACAAATAAAGCTTATGGAGGACACACTAACCCTGTGTCATCCATGTATACATAATTTTATAAGAATTTTGGCAGGACTAGACCCTCTACTGTCTGTTGCCCCATGGAGTTACTTAGTTGAGGTTGCACCATAAAAATATAGATCTTGCTCCGTTTTAATTAGAATGCAACAAAAAAAGTTCTATTTATATCTGTAATCCAATTACATAGATATTTTAAGTTCAATCTTCTGATCCAAGGCCATAAGTACAACATTTTGTTATGAAAAAAGAAGTAAAATCCTTTCTCAGGAAAAAGAAGGAAAGAGAGTAACGGGATAGGTAAGAAAGGTTATAAATCGCACGTCACTTACGCCGAGGGTGAGAAAGTGCAATAACTCTTTTTAGCAGGAAGCCTTTAATCTCGTGGAGTCTCTAAGTTGGGGCCGAATAACCAGGCCTTGATATAAGAAGGATATTACACATTCTGGTTTCAGAGATGCCAGTGACAATAAGCTAAAGCCTACTAAGTTCTCGCAACTTTATTCAGCTATATGGATTTTGTGCGTCCAAATGGACAGGATAAATTTTTCTACTTATCTTTTATATTCAGTGTGTTCAATCCTAATATCAAGCTGTCTAACAATTAATAACAAAAGAAGCAAACAAATCCAATAAATCATTTTCAAACAAAGACTTGTTCATTTATAGTTTTTAGCAATGGCAATAGAAAATATCTCAAGGCGAAGAATCCTTTAATAATAGTCAAGTCGAGTATTCCCTTAATGAATAAAGTCAAAGGTCTCGAAGATTTATGACTCTTAAAATCTTGAACATTTTCAATAAAATATTCCCTAGAGGTTTGCCCTTAAAACTTGAAGACCGAAGAAAAAAATGATAATTGTCAGAGGCATTAACTTCTAAAAGTTGGAATTTCACAAATAAAAACGGGCCTACTTGCAATTAAGAAAAACCCTCTCATATTTTCTCTTCCTCGCCATCTTCTTCTTTTTATTAATTCAAGAAATATTTATGGTAATTAAAAAAAATATCTTGAGCCACCAAGTAGTTTCATTTTACCCTCAAATTGTTTTTAATAGAACTCAGAATAAAAGAAAAGACTTGAAAAAAGATAATATATTATTTAGAATAACGAGTGAACGTTTATCATACCTTCTCATTTTGTTTCTTTTTATAAAGGCAGAAGAAATATGATTCTACTTGATAATTTATGGTTTCTAAGCGAACTTATTAGTTTCAATTCAAAAGTAGATGGGGAGCTGTCTACAGTTAACCTTTTTTTTTTAAACTGTTTCCCTTTATGAATTATGACATTTTTAAACATTCGTTAATATTAAAAGTTAATTTACACAATAAGAACCATTCATGTAATCACACATTTTAGTAAATCTTTTACAATTAAATAAATAAAATTGAAAAAATAAAGAGTATAATTGAATTTAAATTTTAAAAAATAAATTTAGAGACCCTAGACGAATGTGAGGACCTTTACACACACTTCTTCGCTTGCCTGCCTTTCTGTCTGTAACGCATATTATCTCCCAAGGTACCAACACATAAAGTTGAAACATTGAGTTATGTAGTGTAATAATCCCAAATAGGAAAACGATAGAAAGCTCCGAAAAAATCATATTTTAGGATTTACAAATTTTTTTTCTCAAGTCAATAGAAAAATGTATAAAAACAGCTATGCTTTATTAAACTCAAAAAGGCCTTTAAGAAATTTTCGTTCGTTGATGCATTCTATAAGGGGAAAAAATGTTTCTCCCTTTCATTCTTCAAAATGTTATAAGTTGGAAATGGACTAAGCTAGAAACTAGAGGTTTTTCATTGCGTTTGGACATTATAAATACAATTAAATAAATGGTAAAAAAGTTATAGTATAGCTAAAACAAACCTTTTTGCAAGGTCGATAGCAAGGTCGATTATTTTATTCACTCCCATTTCGATGCCACTTATTGCGTGATAGCTTACAAAAAAATTACCTAGAGTGATGTATATGGTTCATAATATGTTATTTGTATTTATAATTTTAGAGAAAAGAACTAATTTTATCGATATCGCTTCAAGAAATTGCTCTATTTAATATGTTTACCTACCACATTCCAATTCGGATCAACACTTCTGCACAATATAAATGTTTCAACAATATTCAATTAAAATGTTCGCTTTGGACTCAAGGGTTAAAGGAATATATCTAAATTAGGTAATATCTTCTACAATTATAACGGATAAAAGAGGGGCTTATATTTGAACTTGGAGAAATAAACTGTAATTACAATGAACGTCTTTACATAGGCTTATATGAAAAAGCAGATAGAAGCCATCAGATAATCGCGAACCCACAATACATATATGAAATTTGGGTTTAAACAGTTCACCAGGCGTTTACATTTCTAAGTTAACTTTTAAAATTAATCTTCATATGAGTGTCTAAGAATGTTTACCGATGCATAAATATATTTAAATCTGAGTAAAGTAAATTATTATTATTTCTTTTTTTAATATATATATGTATATATTTTCATCCAAATATAATAAAGCGTAAAACAATTATAGTCATTATTAACTAACTTCAGTTATTTTGAAATTATACCTATATTCTTCTTAAATATATTTACCTGTACAAAGTAATAACTTCTATTTTTATCGTGTTTTAAAATTAATTTAATTATAAGTTAATTTGATGACTTACATCCTCTACATCCCATCCTTGTTTTGACCAGGCGTAGCAGGAGAGGAATGCTGCTGCTATACATCCTAGAGGACCCGCTCCACCTAGTTCCACTACTTCAGAACCGAACACAGATATAAGACCTCCTCCTAGCAGCAACAGGATACGTAAAGGAACAACAAACGGCTGCAAAATATCATCAAACCAAATATAAAAACCAGGTTAGACGAATTTTTTAAATTTTCAATTATTAAAATGATTCTCTTCAGTTCTAATAAACTAAAAGAAAAGGCCAAGTTAAGCAATACAAATGTCAAGTTCTTGCAACAATGTTCACAAATATTATGTTTACTTGTAATCGATTTAACGGAGAATAAATAATTAAAATAAGAAAACAAATGACTCTTAAACAAGGAAATATACAAGTATTATTATTTTATAATATGATATAATTAGAAAATAAATTAATATGTCACTGTTCTTAATTGTTTCTCTTTGATATTTTACTGACCACACTTTGAAGGACAACATTATTAAAATATTAAACGAAATGCTTATATATGTATTATATATTATATATATATATATATGTACAAGCCCGTGGCTCTGGGCTTGCTTTTATAATTTGGAAAATAGTAAAATTAAGTAAATTAATTTAGATAAGTTATTTCTATTTGAAGAGTAACAAATCAAAACAAACATTTATTTTTATTGGAATAATGTGGTTGTCTTAGCTAAAGAACAACCGATCATTTTGAGGCTCAAGGTACGTTGTCGTCAGGACACAACTCGATTATATAAAGGATATTTTTTTTGTCCGTTATAAGCAGTTGGCTGTATTGGGGTCTGTTCAGTCCCTGATTTAAGGTATATGAGCTGAAAAATTTGATATATCACACCCNTGAGAATCTCCTTTATAATATACTAATATTATATTTATAATATGAATGAATAAATGACCGTATCTTTTCTGAATTTGAAATACTCTTTAATTAAAGTTTTTTGACAAACTAAATTTGTTTTAAATAATAATGAACCAAGTCTCCAATAAAATTTCAATAAGTTAAGTTTTAGAAATTGAAAGCTAACTTATATAAAATAAATAAAACAATATATACTGACTACAATTTAATTTAGACACTAAATCAAAATTTCAAATCAATGTATAAGTTTAGGTGTGTGTATAGACTTACATAAACACCAATATAAATATTGGTTTATAAATTTATATATGAGACAAATATATTCATTGTGTTACAGGGATTTCATCGATTCTTTTCTATTTTTAAAAATATTTTTTAATGAATAAAATATAAGTATGAAGTGGAAGTGTCATGTCGATAAAGGGCTATAAAAAATAGAAATATTAAAAATATAATTTAAAGAGATTTAATAATCGAAAAAAGTGAAAATGGCCGGTTCAGTGACAACCCTCAGGGAAATTCCTGAGTCTATTATAGAAATAAAAAAAAATAAAAAAAATAAAAAAATAAAAATAATTGAAACGAGGCCTCTTACTTTCGAACGAAAAATGATTCCATTCATTAGGAATATCCATTAATTGAGTTCATTATTCAGCAATAATAGATGGAAGAGACTAATTTTTAACTTATGAATAATTTATTGGTAAGGCCTTTTTTTAGCCTAGAATTATTAATACAATTTTCAAAAAGAAAGCATCTGTTTTTTCCGAAAGAAGAATTACAAATTTACATTTTTATAAAATATCAAAGACAATAAGTGAATAAAATGAGCCTGATATTCTCGGATTTAAATTTATAGACAAATTTAAAAAATAAAAATTGCTTTTATAATTGCATTTTATTGTGCTGTTTCTTTTACGTCTTGATAAACACATTAAATGTTAGGTTATTACAGGGCATGGATATTAGGGTGTTTCATTTCTCCAAAGGTCCGATTTTCATATGATTTTGCTTACGCCCCGAGTCTAAGTGGTGTAAAATATATATGTATATGAAAAATTTCATGAAGATTGGATAACATTTAGAGGTTGCACATTTTGATCAGTTTTGTAAAAGTAGCTAAAAAAACGGCTTTTCAATATTAATTATTTTTATTGGGAAAACTAGAAATCAAATACTTAAAGAAATATTAAATTAGACCCTAATATTAATAGGTAATATTATAGTTAAATATTATATTATATTAATCAACTTTGAACGATGCAATATTTTCTTTTGTTCAGTTGGTGATGGCTTTTCTGTGCTCTACTTCCTCAACAAGAATTGATTTTGTTTTCCATCCATGGCTGATTCGTTAAACTTTTTTATCAGATCAATTTCCCTTTCACTTTCAGCAGTATCACTGACAACCTTAAGAGCGTGTACCAAGCAGCATGCTTCTTGGAGAATCATAGTGGATCCCAAACAATTCAACGAACATTTTTGTTATAGTAGTAACGAAATGGCTTAGGTCTTTTCCTTCAAAATCTAAGTTTTAAACGTTCCTCTAATCGTTTCATTTCCTTTTTTTTTGCAGGTTTGGTTTCTAAATTTATATTCATATTTTCTCTATCTGCCTGAGTAATACATTCGTCCAAAAAGCCAATCCTGCGTTTGTTTTTGATGGACACCCACCAAATATGTCTCTTAGCAACTTTTTTGGAGTCCATCAACTTACACCTGACTCGTGGAAAAAGCGACCATATATGAGGCTGACAAAATGGTCATTCCGTAAAATTCTGTAAAGAGGTTCGTGAGGTGGGGTTCGAGGGTGTAAGAGGTCCGAATCTCCAGCTACCGTTTACCAATAAATGTAAACGGCAAACAAAATTAAAGAGGCACTCTTTGAAAATCCTCCTCATTTGGTCTTACATTGGGGTAGTAAACTCTTGCCTTTAGTTATATGACTCGCCCATGGGATTGTCAAAACATTGGAAGATAGAGTTTCACTTCTAGTGACTGGCAATGACTTTGAGAATTTTCTTGGCTTACCTGTTGCCCTGAATGTAAGAAGTTATTCAGGAAGTGAACCCAGTTGATGCTACGTGACAATATCATCGGTATATATTTTGATACGACAGCTTCTATTGCAGGAATGATTCAAGGAGCATGTACCAGAATTATTAGGGAATTTGGACGAATATTGCTGTGTTTTCTTGCCGTCACACACCCATGAACATCTAAAGGAGTGTTGTAGCATATTTATCAGTCCTGATATCCAGATTTTTCGCAAGTTCCAAAGTCTGTGGGCTTCACTGGATAAGAAGTCATATTATACAATGCTGGATAAAGAAATTCCTATTTAAAGGAAAGGAAACGATTAGAGAAACGTTTAAAACCTAGTTTTTGAAGGAAAAGACCTAAGCCATTTCGTTACATAAACAAAAATGTTCATTGAATTGTTTGGGATCCACTACGATTCTCTAAGAAGCATGATGCTTGGTACACGCTCTTAAGGTGGTCAGTGATACTGCTGAAAGTGAAAGGGGAATTGAACTGATAAAAAAGTTCAACGAATCAGCCTTGGACAAAAAACAAAAAAAATCCTGTTAAGGAAGTCGAGCACAGAAAAGCCACAGCATCACCAAGCGAACAAAAGAAAATCGTTCAAAGTTGATTATCTATATATATAAAACTAAGAGTGACAGTGACTGACTCATCAAAAATTCTCCTACTTCCCATTGACCTAGAGATTTGAAATTTGGTACATAGATAGAGTGTACCATAAATAGAAAAGTGCGGCCATTTTGATTTTGATATGTGTCCGCCATATTGAATTATAGCCGCCATCTTGGATTTTTTCATCAGTAATTCACCTACTTCCCATTGACCTAGAGATTTGAAATTTGGTACATAGGTAGAGTGTACCATAAATAGAAAAGTGCGGGTGTTTTGATTTCGATATATAGCCGCCATATTGAATTATAGCCGCCATCTTGGATTTTCAAAACACATGTATATTTTTATGTGCCGTATATCGTTTTAAAGGCCTTGATTAATACTTTAATGTTGTGGTGTTTTTTTATTTTTAAAAAATTTTGTACGGGTACATTTGTACCGATTTGTACTTTTGGTTCAGGTTAAGAAGGTGAAATAATTTTTTTTAATTTTATTTTTAAATTTATTAGAATTCATTAGCCTAAATAATGGGCTTATACATGGTTTGTTTTTTAAATATATTTTTGGTACCTATTGGTACACGGGTACAAATGTGCTTTTTAACACAACACCTACTTTCATGTATATCGTTGAAAAACTCTTGAATAGGCCTTTCAACGTAGTTATGTAGTGTTTTGTGATATTTTTACTTTTTAGGGGGGTAAAATTGAAAAAAGTCCTTATATAGCTGTTTTTTGACAATGGATCCTTAGGTTTTGGTTGAAATTTAAAACATTGTTATTATTTTTTACTCTCCTTTTCGAGACGTTTACGAATATACCTCATTTATTTTGTTATCATCATTTTGACTTTTTCGGGTAAAAAAAATCACAGGGGTTTTGGCTTGACGATTTTTTGGGAAAAAATAAAGTTTGTCTGATCTTTATAAAATTAGTCATGCTTAAAAATAATAAAAATACAAGACGAAAGTACTCTTGGAACTTTCTCTCCACGACTTTTAGTTTTCGAGAAAATGCCACTCAAAGTTCATATTTGGCAATTTTTGGACTTTTTGATTGACCATTTTTCGGGCTTTAAAAGTGATAAATGAAAAAAGAATGGCATATTCGTAATCTACTCGACGGGGGCTTTAAAACGACGTATAGTTTGTATGGGGTTGTCGACAACTTTTTTTGCCCAAATTTTCCGGTTCGAAATCTGGGCCCAAAAATAGGGAAATTAATAAAAAATTAAAAATATGAGAAATATTGATTCGATTTGATTTAAAATTTGTATGCATGCCTTATTTAATATTAGGAACTCGGAAAAAATTAATAATTGAACATATTTGTACGCATGTGTACTTTTGGTACAAACGGTACCTAATGTGTTATTTTAACTTGAGATTTTATGTTGTGAGAAACAATGTGTTATTAGTAATGATTTTATTAAGTAAGCTTTATATAGCCATTCAGTGAATTTAATTTGTTTTAATATAATGTTGGTACCTATACGAGGTACAGGGGTACAATGATCGAAATGCTCGAAATATATCATATTATATATCATTTTACAGGGCTTGAAAAGTACTTTCATTGTTGTTATGTACACGTTTTTAAAATTTTACTTTTTAAGGGGTGTAAAGCAACAACCAAATATTAGTACCCGGCCACTAGACGGACGCAGGCTGACCGTAGGTCAACCGAGACCGGCTAGTTATAATATAATATTTACCTATAATATTACCTATTATATTAGGGTCTAATTTAATATTTTTTTAAGTATTTGATTTCTAGTTTTCCCAATAAAAATAATTAATATTGAAAAACCGTATTTTTTGCCTACTTTTACAAAACCGATCAAAGTGTGCAACCTCTAAATATTATCCAATCTTCATGAAATTTTTCAAATATATCTTTTACACCACTTAGACTCGGGGCGTAAGCAAAGTCTGCATTTAAAAAAAAAAATGTTTTGCCTTACAAAATGAAACACCCTAATAGATATATTCAACAATGTATCACCGCTTATAAAATTAGGCAATTATTAACATAAAAAAAAACTTACATCCTGCTTCTCTGGTACATAATTTGCCAAAACACCCCATATAAGACCGAATACTATTCCAATAACAATTGATAGAGGACCCAATAGGATTTCGTAGGCAAGCGAATCTGGAAAATAGGAAATAAAATCCATGATAAAACTTAACTTGACTTTAATTTTATAAGGAAAGCAAAATGTCTTTGATTTTAGATTCGTGTTCTGCGTGATTTGAAGATATTTAAAAGCTCAATATAATATATTTTCTTTAAGAAATTAGTCTGGGCAAAAAAACCCAAATACACAATTTTTTCGAACAAAAGGAAAACTGTATTTATGGGAGTAATTTGGACTTCATATTCGGAATAGAAAATAACATTTTCATTCTGGAGTATTTTTCGGAAATTTTCTTGCATATATTTCGACATTTAGTTATTTTTCTTGTATATTTAGAGCGTGAAGGTGATCTATCAAATATGTATTACTAACAAAGAAAAATTTAAGCCCACATCAAAATTGTTTTTAAAGTTTAATGGGCAAATCCTAGAATAGAGGGTCCCTCGCTTTTCGTCCTTTGATCTTTTCTTAAACTTTTAACCCCTTTGACAACGTTAGTTTTTATGAAACAGATATTTTAACTAAAGAAACTTACAAACTTATTTTTTTAAACTTGTACTAGATGATTTATTCCAGCTTTTTAAGGCCGTCCTCTTATTAAATTTATAACTTCAACCTTCTATATAATTGCGGCAATTTAAAAAGATATATAAAAGTAAAAACAAAAACCAAATAGTAGTCATAGTCGTAAATTAAACAGGAGTTTAAAACTCCCAAAAAAAGGTAATAACATTTTCAGAACGTTATTAAATCTTCGCATTACGGGAAATTAACCGCAATAAAAAAAATATCACTTGAAAGGGGTTAATAGATGTGGCTTAACACAAAGTAAGAACCTAAAAAGAAACGTTTATACCAAGGATGAAAAAACTAATTAAAAATATGAATTCGCAGCTTAATTCCGTTTGTCGTCGAATTGCGGCCTAATATAAAAAAATAAGACTTAAAATAAATTGTAAAAAGATCAAAACATTATGATGAATGAGCTTACTTTTTTTATAATTAAAAAAGTTTACGGCAATTAGTCGTCATAATAATAAATATTGTTCTTTCATTTCATTAGCGTTATCTCAGTATTTAATTAAATACTGTAAATTATAATTAGTATTTTTTAGAACCGGAATTCTTTACCGCAATTTCCGATTGATTTTATCAGATAATAAAGAGAAAATATACATAGTTGTCTGCTGTTGAAAATTGAGGAATTTCGTCCGCTATTCAGACGTGGAAAAGCACACATTAAGCAATCATATCATCACATTAACAATTCATCGCGTTGGAACCCATCATTAAATGAGAATCTCCTTTATAATATACTATATACAAATCTGGGGGGTTAAGTAGGTGTAACTGTCCGTTGTCCACTAGGTCAACGTCGAGTTGTTGCTTTGATCAGCCACGTTCAGGCATTAGCTGAAGTAAGTAGTGCTAGTGCTTAGAAGTTAACAAAAACTACGATTTTAAACTATGAGAGCGTCATACAAACTTCGGCTAAGCCTTTCCACTGTCCGTTTCCAGTTTCCAAACTAATTAAAACGTCTACACCAAAGATTATTTTCAAAATACTCCGTGATATTCCGCACGCTTATGTAAAAATGAATTAGTGCTGTAGTAAATTTGAATTGGTAGTGCGAAAGTCAGGGGCCTACAATATAACCCCAATGCTGAACAATTAGTTAGTTGTTTTTACTCAATGCCTTTCTCCCCGACTAATTATATCGGTGATTAAACTGCACTTGACCCTGTTAATCATGGTCATCCAGCGTTGATCGCTTAACCTTAGACTTGATGTAAACATTTATTTGTATTTTGTGAGTTTATTAAAATTTAAATATTCGTAATAAGTTATTCCCTATAAGGTCTGTATAGGGTATTAATAACTTTAATTCAATCCGTTTTTGGCTATATTTCAGCTCTTTTGAGTCATCTTCAGGCATGTTGACATAACAAAGCATAATATTAATTAATAAATATGAAACAAAAAAAAAAAACAAAAAAAAAAAAACATANAAAAAAAAAAAAAAAAAAAAAAAAAAAAAAAAAAAAAAAAAAAAAACATATTATAACAATATACTAATCTTTATGAATATAACTCCTAACACAACTTTATTTATTTTCACTTCCCGGCACTTCTCCTGTGCGTTTATCTTAAATTTTAAACTACTACATCAATTTCAATAAAATTTAGTAGACATATTGAGAAGATTCGCACTTTGAATTAAATGTCTAATTTAGCCTCTCATTTGTTTTGGTCGCTGCATTTTAAAACCACAAAAAATAATATTTTTTCTCTCACAAACGTTGCTTCTTACAATAAAACTATAGCGTTTATTGTGATGTTATTTATTACGTTTTGGGAAATCAGAATCTGATAAGAGAAATAAAGTTCGGTCAAAGGGAATAATGTTACCTAAATATTAAATATCAACCATAAACCATATTACTGTTCTGAGCTTACCGAAAGGATAACACAAGCATTGTGATAGTTCTATAATACGAAATATGTTATGTCTCCGATTTCAAAAATTCCATGACAGAAATTAGATATCACGGAATATTATTGGTCTCGTGTCTGTCTGTCAGTCGGTCTGTCCGTCAACAGTTTGGTCAACCATATTTTAATAACTAGGAACTCATCTCTTTTTAATGAAATTTGGATGGCAGGTTATAACTTATAACCTACCTATTAAAAATGGGTTAATAGTTACTTTTGAAATTAGATCACAGACATTTTACATTCAACCGTCTGTGCACGTTAAATAATGATTAAAAATAAGTGTGACCTCACTGAGAATCCTGAGAATCGAATTATATTTTTAAAATACTGATTCAATATTAAAGAAATGTGAACGGTTTCCCGCAAGTTGACCAAGAATGGCCCCGTATTAATTACAACCTCCTGCGCTATTTTTATACTGCTTAAAATTAAGAATGACCATACTTGAAAATAAGTCAGATATTAAAATCTAATTTGATCATTCATCCGATGAGAGGAAGCGAGGAAGCTATTTAACACACAAATTGACAGAGTAACTTCTAATAACAACTCATTATACTTACTTGAAAGGAACATGATGCTATGTATGATACCGAAGGCAGCTACTGATGAAGCATCATCTATACCAGAGACCGCTATGATAAGAGTTGGAATACCTTTAGCTACTCCGTAACCTTTATTCCTCAACCTTATGAGGCAGGGTACAACCACAGCGGGTGATACAGCCGCTACAATAGATCTAAGCAATGCCAATTTGAGATTAAATGTTTATCTGGTAAATTCATCGATAGAAATTAATTTTCAATAATAATTTCCAAACAAATTTAGTTTGATGGATACTTAGAAGACATTTAAACATCATATTATGATATAAATTTAATAATATCCTAATTTCAATCAAACAAGAAGACTAAAACCGGCTTCACAAGAATTTTAATACATATCCATTTTTATAATATCTATAAAAAAATTGTTAATACATAAATTCCCACTTTTGTGACGGAAAAGCCAATCTCTTTGTCTTAACTTTTATAAGAGACGTTTAACTTAAAAAATTATTTAAAACGAAATAATGAAAATCAAAACTGGATAAGTTTAAATATGACAAACAAACTTTAATAAAAAAAAATGGACGAAATAGGAGTCAGGTGCAATAAGCTTAATATTAAAATTGTTTTATGTGGAAATAATCTTAATTTTGTTAGTTACAATTTTTTGTAATTTATAATATAGTACATATATCCCTCCTGAAGTGCATTTCTTATAGTCATAGAATATAATTTTTAAAAGATATAAATACTGTCCGATATAATTTTCTCATATATTCGAGCCTATAATTACTTGGTCCTGTGTATTTTGTTTTAGTTTTTTCTAACGGTTATTCTATAAAAAATACTACTCCCCGGCGGGGATTTGAGCCCAGCCTCACTCCGTCCGCGTTTGGAGCTTTCTCTTAAGAATTAGATGTTTCTTGGGTAAATGATTTATACGGAAATATAACATTTTATTAACTCAAAACTGTTTAAAGTCTGATTTGCCTTTAAACTATAGTATATTTTAATTTGATCTATATTGGATTGAATTAAGCCATTAGTTATTAATATAAGGGTTCTTTTTATAGTGGGGGCTTTTCTGAAAGACGTAATTTCTGATTCAGGAGAGTTCATGGGCAGATACTTTTAAAGTCAAGATTTCGGTCCTACTATAAATTTAAAAGGTGTGGTAAGGTTAAAATTCCAGTCTACTGTCCCCCTCCCTCCAGAGGTTTTGAATGCCCGGAACTCGGCTCCATATTGCCTCCTGCCCTCTCCACATTTACCACTACATCTCACTGTCCTTTATACAACACTATTTAACAACATTACTGTGTCTCTGTGTTTACTGCCACTAGAGGAAGCTCCCCGTTCTCTTCACCCTTATATAAATTCCGGTTTTCTTCCCTTTACACTAGTCTAAGCGATAGAAAACCCTTTTTACCCGTCTAGACGAAAAAGATAAAAAGACTAGAGGGATTTACACAGCTTTAAATTCAATGTCCTGAGTAAAAGAATTTTATTAAAATTTTTATATTTATTTCTTTCAAAAAATATGTGTAACAAATTTTAAAGACTTCAAAATATAAATTATTACTTGCATTCGGAAGATTTTATTTTCTATTACGAGATTAATTCGGCATTTAGTTTAAAACAGATGATCTTCTTAAAATTTTAACTTAGGTCATATGTAAAGGATTATACCTTATATTCCATTTTACCAGTTATATTCCAGTCAACAAATGAAAAATAGGGAAAATGATTTGTATAATCACGAATTTTTGTATAGTGGTAGGAGTGTGCCATGAACAAAATTCTAACCGGTATGGGTTGAGAAGGAGGAGGTGGGGCGTCCAAAGTTCATTTTGTTCATGTGTTTCTTGAAAATCGCGAAAACTGCACTCTCTAGCGAAAAAGAGTCTATGTGTAAAATTTAACTACATCAAATTTCCTACAAAAAATATTCTATTCTTTTTGGAGGCCCAGAAGAGTTTTTTTTTTGGCCAAAAGGTCATGCTTTTCTCACGCATCTGCCCTCCCCCCCCACCCCGTCATTACCAACAGTTCAAAGCTTAGGACGCCTCCACACCCCGTGCTACCCCTCACCGGTCAGGATTTTAGTATGTTGTTCATGGCATACCCTCCTACCTCTATAAAAAAAAAGTAGTATTAAGAGTTTAAGTTTTGGGATTCATTAAGGTGTTAACTGATAATGATATAAACATACTTTTCTGAATTCTAGTATGTACTCAAAAATCCAACTTCCAACCATACATTATTGTCGGACTTGTAAATATCTATGACTGTGAATGTCTTTCTATGGCCAATGAAAAAAGCTGTAATGTTGACGAGAAATAGATAGGTTTAACCCCTATTTTAACTTTGGTAGTGAGATATTCATATATACATATACAGTGGCGTAGCTAGCTCTGATAGCGCCCGCCCGCAAGATAAATAAATGCGCCCCTAATTAAACGCCCTTTACTTAATCCATTTACTTATAAGAACCAAATAGCAATAGCTAGGCCTAGCTCCTTAGCTTAGGCAATCTTAAGGGAATTCTTTAAAATATTACTAATAGACTTCAAAAAAGTAAATATAATAATAATTAAAGGGAAAAAAGTTTTTGTAATTTCTTTAAGGAACTTATTAGCACATAACAAGCACGTACCTAACAAAAATATCAATATTACGAAACTAATTTTTATTAAAGGAACGAGTAATAAAATTAAAATATTATAGGTAAAAATAGAAGATATTAAAATATAGCATTAAGTTTAAGATTATACTCAAAAACTAAAAAATTGGTATAGTTTAAAAAACTTAAATAAAGCTAAAACACAGGGTGACCCGCGATAAAATGTCATAACGAAACTGGACTTCTATGGGTAAAATGCACTAAAATCCGAGTAAGCAATAGTAAGCATAATCAATATAGTACGCAAGATATCGATTTATTTCTTTCTTGTTAAGAGTGTTTCACAAAACCATTTTAAACAATTCCTAACATCTCAAAAACTAAATAAAATAAAGAAAATAGGGCTAAGGAACAATTTTAAAGAGTATAAAAACCTTACGTTTACATCACTTATTTCCAAATTATCAGCTGCAACACATCTTTTCCTGTCCTGTTACATTTGAAAATTTCGATTTTTCAGTATTCGACCTCATAATTCCTGAGCTTTCTACTCCTAATTACTCTTAATTGAGGGATGTCGGAAGTGTGGCGTTATCAGGATAAACTTCTGCTTTTCATAAGGTTTCAAATGGTATAGTTAAACTTTAACATCAACGGACTAGGTAGTTTTTAAATGATGGTAGATTGAATGAATGTGCATCCAATTCTTGTGCCAATGCAAAAAAAGGTTTCTCTGTACGAAACCACAACACTTCGACTTCAGGTTCTTACAGGAAATTTGACGCTGAACAAAAAAGGCCCTATATAAACATAGACTTAAACAGTTTCGTTTTCTAGATGTTCGCCAAAAACATCACTTTTGGGCGTTTATCCTTACAATTCTCAAATACCTACGCTTTTTTCCATAATACTCCTTGAAGAAAATCTTTAGAGAGTATAATTATACTAATTTTATAGCTCTCTACATCAAAATCCTTTAAAATTGAGCGCTGATGGAAATCACCTTAATGAATTGACTGATAAAGTGACAGGGGACGTAGAATTTCGACATTTCGCTGAAAATCAGGGGTTTGTTGTACAGTGCTGGGATTGATATCAGTCAACGAAAAATTATTTTCTCTACACGTAAAGGTTTTCTTCAAGGTGTTTTATGATGAGAAGCAGAGTATTGAAGAATTTAAAAAAAAAAACTTCCTACAATTATATTTCACTTTCTCATGTAAAGAGAAAGTATTGTGATGGAGCAAAAATTCGATTTTGGTATTTTGATGGAGTCCAAAAAAGTGGTTTTTAAAAAAAATGTCTGTCGTTTCTCTGTGCAGACGCTTCGAGCCTAAACTAATGGGCCGATTTTGATGAAATTAGCAGGCATACATTTTCAGAAAAATCATACCCCGAGGCAAATCGTGAAATGAATTTTAGCTCCAAATTTGGGGGCGCTACCCCCACAAAACTCTGATATACTGTGAAAAAAAAATTATTTCTCGAAAACTGTTCAATTAAAAAATTCTAAAACGTAGTTCATTTATATACGAATCTAACGATATAAGCCGTTTTCCCGTGAAAAATCTAGTTCCTGAGGAAATATCTTTAAATGCGGACGGAGAAAAGCCGGGTTCGATACCTCGCCGAGGAAAAGTAGAAGATATTTTTATGATACATTTTGATAGAATGTTCAATAATAATTAAATGTACCTAAAGGTGGTTAGAGTTTATGAAAAATAATAAATGGAAAAATGGGCTATGTATAATAATGAACTCGTATATGAAAAAGTTGTCTGAGTTGACTCGGACCGATTTTTGGCAAATATCTCGAAAACGAAACTGCTCTGAAACCACGTTTAAAGAAACTTTTTTGTTAAGCGTCTAATTTCCTATAAAACCCAAAGTTTTTTTGAAATTCGTAGTGAAGTTTTAATAATTTAAGCTTAGAAAAGGATCATTCAGCCGATGCTGTAGTAATGGATAAAGCAAGGAATAAAATAAATGCTCAACATACTTCAGGCAATTAGATTACGGAGTCTTATAATTTTTTTTTTTAAATTTATTTACACAAACAATATTTTTGATGAAATATATATTTTTTAATACCCTTTAATGTAATTATTATTATTTGTTTATTTTATTAATATGTATTATTATTATTATTATTTATTTATTTTTTTTTTTTCACTTTCTCCCTTTTTAAAGTTCTGATGCTTATTTTTCCTCCTACAATTTTGCGCCCCCCTTAAGCCTGCGTCCGCCCGCGACCGCGGGCGCTGCGGCCCGATAGCTACGCCACTGTACATATAGATTTGGAAGAAAAAGAAGTCTTTGAGTTGAAAAACTTTAATGTGGTAAGATAATCTTTCTAAATTAAGAGATTCAGTATTAATAAAAATAATATTACCTAATAATTTAGCTGCTTAAAATAGTCAGTATCAGCTTATACATCTCTTTGAACATATTTAATTTGCATGTGATCTTACCCGAGAAGTACGCCCCACATCCAAGGCAGTCCCATTAAAAAATGTGTAAGCACGGCGACTATAGCGCACTCTACTATCCATGGTATTAATCCCATCTTTAGAACTGTCCAACAAAGTCTCTTCATAGCAGCGGAATCCAAATCTAGTCCGGCTCGTGTTAATATTACTACTAGGGCGATCCTCCTAAAGAACAAATCAAATAAAAAAACATGAAGAAAAAAATAAGTTGGGTTAAACTTAAAACAAGTTAAGTTCCGAAAGCAATGTGACATCACATGTTTAAAGCTCTTTTCTTATTTGTGACATTAATATTTTACTAAGTTAAAGCGTTTTAGGTGTAGATGATGCAAATACCATTTAATCAGATTGATAGATTAATCGCTTCGAATTCTACCATATTATATAAAGTTCATCTTACTATTGGTACCTTACCCTTTTCAATTTTTTAGGCCGTCCGTTCAAATGAGCTGCTTTAGTAATATGATTAAATAATTATTCTGACAGAACCATAACTGGAGAACTTCTCATTGAGTATAGCGACAAAAAAAAATTGCCCTATTAACTTTACAGGTGAACTAGCATGTTTTTTTTTTTTTTTCTTTGGGGTTTTAGTCCCGTTCAACTGCTCACGCCATTACAGGTCAGGGGTACAATACAACTAGCATGTTGTATTTGCAAGTTCTTGCGTATTGTCTCTACTTTACTCTAAAAAGAAAACCATTTCCTGAATATAACTAAGCTCTTTATTTTGATATATTTTTACTGGAGATAAGAGCAATAGAGAGGTTTGGAAAAGGTTATAGAAAAGTGTACTCGTATTTATTGATAGAACAGCTGTACAAACAGAATCTACTTCCATCTTCCATCCCTACTTTTACCCAGTTGTTTTTATTGTTTATTTATATTGCCCCACACTCTGATCTCATCCTTGCCCTCTTATTAATTGACGTTTATTTATTGTTTGCTTGCTACGAAATAAATTGATCAAATATCTTATGTGTTGAGCACTTAATAAATTATTTTATATGTTAGTTGTATTCATTTTTATTTTTTACTATCACAAGTGCGCTTTAACTAAACAAATTTAGAAAACCTTATTTAAACATTAGTTTATATTTTCCCGTTTAGCGCGATCTTTAGCTGCTCTGCACTAAATATATAATGTGTGATCATCTTTCTATGTAAATACCTTCAGGATATTACTAGGCATCGAAAATAGACTTAAAAAAATCCTGCCAATTATTATTGCATTACTCATATATATTATGTATACGTATGTTCGACAACTAGTAAGTTTGAATTTTTTGAACAACCATAGGAAAGAGGAAGCCATTTTCTATAAGGGAGATATGTTCTAATTAATATTGACCTGGAACTGATTAGAAATGATATTGCTAAAACATAATTGCTTGTAAGAGTAATCGCATTATAATAAGCTGATCTCAAAGACAATTTTAATATCCAATACAAACGTTTTATTGGACCAGACGTTTTCTGTCAACCTCAATTTCTGCGAACTAACATATCTTAAACACTACTCGTTTAATATTTATGAAATTTAGGAGGTAAGCCATAATAATTAGTCCATTGTTGGTCCCGTATAAGTTTCAACCTTCTAAACTCATTTGTTTTTTCCGCCTTATTTTATTTTCGTACACCTATGGGCCTTCGTTGCCTTTGGTAAGCTATGAAGAAAAATAAATAAATGTAATAATAATTACGACTATTATTCATTTTATAATGCTTAAACTAATAAGTTTACTTGTGTATTTTTATTTAATTAATTACTTTAATAACTATAATTTTACACTATAATTTTCAGAGTTTCAATGGTGTATTTTTTATGCATGCAAATTATTATAGTAATTTATCTTAATTTATTTGAATTTTTGTAAAATAAATTTTTATTTATAATTGTTGAAAGTTCTTATAATTTTACTTAAAAAAAAAAACGGCATTAATATTTTTAATCAAGAATAAACAAGTACATACTTAAAAGAATTTGAGGTAACAGTCGACACACTTAAAAATTCGAAATATGTATACATTTTGTATCCAGGCCTGGTTTCTCAAAATTTGACAGAAATATTTCAATAACTTTTGAAGGCTTTATTATAAGATGATTAACGTTTGAAAAAAAAAAAAAAATTAAAAAATTACACGTTTTTAAACTCAAACAAATAAAGATTGAATTGAAGTAAAACTTGTGTGCAACTCAAAATACCTCATAATTACATAATGCCTTGTTTTATCAATGATACCTCTTGTATATTTATCACGGAAGTTATGTAAATTTGTTGTATTTTTTTAACCCCGGCTCCACTCATGCGTGTTCGTGTTCGAATGTTCGCTATTTGTTCGTGTGGATACGAAATTCACATTTGTAAATTATTGTTCGGTATATTAGTATATTTGAGCACTAATTTTTTCCGCCCCGAGTCAGTAAACTAAAACACATCGAAGCAATATTTGAATATTTCATTAACGAAATCACATGTTTGTGTAAAAGCATACACCAAATATTCGTCAATGAACCATGAACCTGATAATTCGTGAACGCGCGTAGAGCCGGGGTAATAAGACGCACTAAACGAATACCTTCCAACACACACATTTATATGTGATATTAATAAGATAACACTTTTACCTGAGGACGGAAACGACGTCATCATACACATCATGTATATTGACAAGACCGATATTCTGGAAGAGGATGCCTACAAGTAGCATGCCTACAAGCGGAGGCATGGTGGCCATTCTGAAGAGCCATCCGCCAAAGTTAGCTGCTATACAGAGAACGGCAATATCGAACAGTTGACCTCCCGGGGCGGCATCCGGCCCCATGATGCTGTAGATAACCCCCCATGCAAGAAGAACGAGTAGTACGAGAGCGAATATCCTTGCGACGTGTCGGTACGTTGGGCAGAACGGATAGGGACAAGCCCGTTGCCAATATCCTGGCTCCCATCCTGGCCCTGATTCCTTCTGACGACATTTTGTACATAGCAGGTACCACCACGAACTAACAAACAATAAAAAACAAAAATTGATGAGCTCTCGATAACAATCTCTCAGACACACACACAACAATCTCATTTAGATTAGATTTACACAAATTATCAGAGCGAGTAAAATATACTGGGTCAATATTAAGCTTTTTCGGATAACTGTAAAAGAGATATTATAATTTAAATAAAATTTTAATTAATTAATTAAAATTTCACACTTATTATTTTCAAGGTGGCGGCCAAAATGATGGTCGACTAAACAAAAAGATAGTAGTAACCATGACATGTTGTACATCGTGTAAAGGTCTTGAAGAGTGGAAAAAGAATATGTAACAATTACAACAAAATTTCCATTCTTTGCGGGCATTTTAAAAATAAATATGGCAGAAATAGGGATTTGAAAAAAAAGTAAATGGTTATAGCATGTCAGATACCATTAGGCCGGTCGTCCACTGGAAGCGACTATGCGCGACTAAGCGACCTGGCGACTACAGGCGACTTGAATCAGGCGACTATGCGCGACAGGGGTCGTCCACTGTAAGCGACTTCACGCGACTGTCTCTTCACATCTTTTAGCGCCGTACCGGAAAGTGTATATCACTTGATCACCAAAATTTCGAATTTTAGGGACACAATAACACCTGTGGAACGTCTAGCGTTAACTTCCCCAGGAACTTTTCCAACTGTCAGAATATCACGTGGGAATAATACAAATTATTCCTCATACATAGTGGGGTTTTGTTATAAATTTGCGTGATTAATTTTTCTATATCCATAGTGAATACAGGGTGTCCCAGAGTCCCAGCTAATATGGAACAGCGAAATATCTCCGGAACTGTGATTGATAAAAAAATATGCGGGTTTCAGGGTTCGATAATGGCTATAAATGCGCTTCCAGAAGAAATGCTGAAAGTTTTCTGTGTTGAGCAAAAGTGTGTTCAGTTTGCACAATAAAAGAAAGTGGATAGGAAGCCTTATTTTTTCTAAATCATTCCAAGCCATCCAAATCCAGTCAAAAATACATATCTTATTTGTAACTGTTTCTTGCGTAAAAGAGCGTTCATAAGACTCAAAACGTGAAAAAATTACTAATAATGCATGTTTTTAAGAATGGATTTGTATTTTACGGCAAAAAATAAAAACTTTTTGTATGACTTTTTTTCCCCCTAAATCCATTAGTTCAGCAGAAAAATGGACTTAATTTTAGCAGGTTCAGTACTTTCCAGACGGCAAACTAATGCTCGGAGCAAAAAATTTCCAAGAAAGTAAAAAATTCTTATTTTTAGCCGTAGAATCCAAAACTATAGTCTATTTTATTATTTGTACTGCACACACTTTTGCTGAACACAAACAATGTTCAGTATTTTTTCTAGAAGCACATTTAGAGCCATAATCGAACCCTAAAAACAGCATCTTTCTATCTTTCTTGGTTCCGGAGATATTTCGCTGTTCCATATTAGCTGGGACACCTGTCCACCAATTTTATTCCAATTTTATTCCTCACACCAATAGAAATACATAATATTATTATACACTTTTATACGTATTTATGTAGTTATATTTATTTTTTTTTTTTTTTTAAGCAGATGCTTGAACCTGGGGCGGCCGCTAATTCTAGCCATGCATTTTAACAAATATAAAAAATGTTTAATCTAACCTCATTTTAATCAACAAAAAATTTAAAAAACCAAAAAAAAAACTTTTTAAAAAAATAAATAAATTAAATTATATTAAATTGGTAACAAATAACATTATAAAAACAATAAGTCGGACAAATGACATTGATATCAATTAAAATATGTTTAAAATTATGTATTATTTTTAAATTAGTCAATTTTAATAAATATTAAGTTGTAAAAGACAAAAGATAAAAGAAATCTATCTAAGTATACGAGTAATAAGTGCTAAGCATAGTGAAAACAAGGTATTTAAACAGGCGACTACGAGCGACTGCAAGCGACTAATCCCATTTCATTGGGACAAGTCGCTAGTCGCCTGTTGTCGCTTGTAGTCGCTTGTAGTCGCCTGCGCAAGGTCGCTTGCAAAGGACGAGGTTATATGGTACTCTATATATTCGGATAGGTCACGCATAGTCGCCTGTTGTCGCCAAGTCGCTTAGTCGCGCGTAGTCGCTTCCAGTGGACGACCGGCCTTAAAGACATTTTCAGGTAAATTAAGACCATGTAAGTTTTTCCCTGCTACATTTTTCCAGGGATCATATTGAAATTAAATATGACTAATTTAAGAACAAGCATTTTTTTTTACGAAGGTTAAGGTTCTTTATGCACCACGCAGTTTAATAAGTAAATTAAAATTGTTTATGTTTTCTTCGTTGTCTTTCATCCACCTTAATGTTAGCTATTCTCAACGAAATGATAAAAATTTTACATTTTGAAAATTAATATTATCTTGTGGAAAGGAAATTAATTTTTCTCTAAAAAAACACTCTTTAATTAAACTGATGTAATAACGAAAACATGTGTTGTAAGTAAAAAGTAAGTTATTAATTTAAAAAAAGAAAAAAAAGCTAAATAAATTAAGATACATTAAAAGTTTTAACATTATTAATAACAACTTTAACCTAATGCGATAAAAAATTATTTAAAAAAATAAATAAATAAAAAGGACTAATTACTCATTTCTTATTTAGCTTTTTTGTCTTAAAAAAAAAAAAAAATAAAATGATACACAAAAATGTTATAGTTATTATCAATAACTTTTCCATATTGTAAGAAATCCAAATTGTAAAGAATTCCAAATTGTATACATCCCTCTGAATAAACAAATACTGACTTAGGACGCCCTAAAAAGAAAGGGCTAACACGTCTCCCCTTCAAATGGTTTAAATGGTATTCTTCACACCTAAAGGGTCCATCTAGCATATTAATCTATTAATTAAAAAGGTCTCAAGTCTAAAGTAATCCATCTCCCCAGAGCACGGCAGCACCATCCTTCACTGGAACCAACTCACGGCAATTTGGACCCCCCCCCCTCTATTATTCTATAAACGATACTTAGATGTATAACATTAATTTTAATTTAATGTTCATGACCATGACAAACTGAACCAGGAATAAAAATTGCACACCTCTACCCATAGTAGTTCATAAGATATATGAGTCTAAAGTTTTGTCATTTCGTCACTGACTGACTCACTAATAATAATTCTAAGGTACTTCTAACAATCCTAGAAACTTGAAATTTTTTATATAGGTAGTTTATTGTAAAAATAAAGGAAAAATAAAAAAAATCTGGTTCTTTGTCCCTTTCTAGGCCAATACAAAAATCGCCTATTCAAAATATTGTAAAAAAATTATAATCAGCGCCACTAGAGCTACCTAGTGGAGAACATTAAAATGTCTAGATTGATTTGAAAACATTGATTGACAGTTATCAAAGTGTNAAGTTTAAAACTAAAAAGTGATATTGAGAACATTCGTTGATTTGACAGTTATCTTTGAATGCAAACATATTTACTGCAGATAATTATATTTTAGTTAAATTTGAACACCCACCGACGAAGAAGTTACCCAAAAGATTAACAAGAACAAAGAAAGAAAAACGAAATTTTTTGGGGGGCAATGAAAATTACTTGAAAAAAGAAGTGAAATCCCAACAAAAATACTCGCGACTCGCGTAAAAAAATGTGAGATCATAGGTTTAGCCAAGTCTCCCATTGTCCGAGTAAGTTCTACTAGGTCTAATTTATCCAGTGCAAGTAGATGATGTTTGCCTGTGCCTCTCTCAATTCTCTTTTTTAAATCACTCTACACGTTTAAATTGACTTGGCAAATACACACCACAAGGAGTCTAAAATAAAATTTGTATCCTTGTGCTGCGACGCTCAAATAAAAAAAACACGTTTGGTGTCACACATACATTTTTCATGAAATATAAATTATAAAATCACGCTAAGTACGTATACGTTGTTAACGCTAACTACTTATACACAACACTTACATGGCGGAGTTAGAAAAGAGACAAAATTAAGTTACTAACTGTTTGTACTTGTACCTAGCGGAGTTAAGGCAAAATTAAAACAAAAGTGATATTTGTATCATTAAAGCAAGCATCTTACTATAAATATGTATTGAATATAAGAAAAAATTTAGTTAAAGAGTGTGATTGTTAAAGAATGTTAGATTGAAATAAGTGACATTTGACATACATAACAAAAATAAACAAAAAAAGTCAAGTAACCGGCTTCCTTAATAACACTTTTCCCGTCTTAACATTTTTGAAGATTAGGTTTACGCGAGCGTTGCGCGTGAACGCTTGGGCGGATAACGTTGTCCAATGAACTTAACCTGGGCATTGGTAAAATGAACATTTGTACCAAATTTCAATTAACTCGGTGAACTTTTACTCACGTTATTGTCATCGGTAGATTTTGTGACGGTTATTTTGGTGGGTTTTTTTTTCGGATTCACTCCCGGGATCCAGAACGTGGCATAAGGAACTTCGCTCCAAAAATAATATTTGCCAAGTGAGAAAATGTTTTTACCTCCAGCGGGGAGAAAAAGTGAACTTTCCTCCCTAGTTTACAGGGAGGGAAGTTATTCATTACGCCCGGTCGGGTTAAACAGGGAGTAATAAGGTGCTAAAAAATGTTTATCAATAATTCGTAGTTGAAAGGTGTAAGAGGGAATATTATGAGCAGAGACCTTCAAAATGTAGCATTTATTTTTACGAAATGTGGCACTATAAAGTGTGGCAATATGGCACTTATTTTGGCCAAATGTGGTATTTATTTTAGCCAATGTGGCATTTATTTTTCAAATTTCCAACTCCCTCCCCCCTTTCCATTGTAAAAGGGAGATTCAATCATGCAACTTGAGTCAT